>VSMD01005790.1:0-45503 GCA_008750895.1 Mirza zaza
ACTAATATCTGTCTTTGCTCCTGGACTCTTAAAGGAACAATGAAAGAGGCTTCAGCATACACAAGACATAAGGAGTTAACGCTCTCTTTAGAAAGCTCCCTGTCCCCACAGTCTTAGGCTACACTATGTACTAGTAGCTCTGATGTCCCTCTCTCTCTCTGGCTCCACAGGGACCCCCAAAGTCACACAGGTGCCTTATTCACCTCTGCCTCCTGCAGGCACCATGTTCACGTCCAGTATCATTGTAAGGGACTGTGTTCTTGACCTGGAGCAAGCCTCACCTGGGAAGTTTAATCTCCCATTACTGTTTTGTTCATAAGGAGAACTTTTGTCCCAAGACAAAAAATTTCTTTCCCTGAGGAACAAAATATTGATTCTATTTGCCAATTTTATACATTTATGAAACCTTTAGCTCATAGCTCCAACTGAAATACCCAGCCCCTAAAATTAGAAATACAATTTCTCAATAGCTGCCGCACTGTCCCTCTTACCTTGAGTTTTAACTATGAGGATCAGCTGGCTCCTTTTATAACGGGCCATGCCCCCAGCAGCCCTGCCTTCGTGGGGAATGTTTATTCTCCACTCCTTTCTAGAAGGGCACTGGAGGCTGCACCGTAGGTCCCCACTCACTGATGGAAGGATCTGAAATATTATCCAAATAATCCCGTCCTAGTGCATGGCCAGATTCATCACACTGTTGCACAAAAAGACATAAAATCACATTTTTGAAAATGTGATATAGGTCATGTGAATACGCAAAGGTGAACAATTACATCACGAAACGCACAGCGAAAGATCTCTTTAGACCTCTCTCCCTCTCACAGCACACAGCCCCTCCCACGGTCTCTTCTTTTCCTAATCATTGCCACTTTGCTCATTCTTGCCCACTCATTAAACACAACTCTGATTAGGGTCTACCCTTTCCAAAATCTCGTGCCCTTGACAAGCTTCCTTGATGCTCAGAGCTCATTGGGAAGTAGAGTTGGTGGCCTGTTCTGAAGGCATCTTGCAAGAGTAGCACTCACTGAATTCTGCTAAAGTAATTTCTTCCACATCACAACCAGCATCATATTATATGATTTTTTTCATCTTTATTTCATTTATAGTTATATCTTGCCCATAAAAAATTTTAACTTATTTTGCTGGCAGATTTGTAGTTTTTTTATTCATCATTTATTTTTATTAATAACAATGTTATCCAAGAGATGTATGTTAAGTAACAACAATTACAAATCTTTAGCTCTCCCTTACATAGCACATACCAAATGGGTCTTGTTCTAGATCAGTGGTAGGCCTTGAAAAAAATCTATGTAAAGGCAGATTTTCAAAATTTAATTTGAAATTAAATTAAACCTCTGTAAAGAGGTTAAGTTACTTGACCATGTTCACTTGATAAGGGAATAGCAGAAACAGAGTTCAAGTTTTTGTCCATCTTATTCCAAACACAACTCTTTTCCTTCCTTGTTTTGCTACTTTAAAAAGGAAAAAAATTGTTAAATATTAAAAAGTCATTGAGGCCCATTTTACAACATTATTACAATTGCCAAAGAATCCCCAAATATAAAGAAAAATACTTCTGATTGTTTATTTTGAATGTCTAAATACTCCTTATTCACTTTTCTAAAGCTGAGTGTGAATTTACTGATGCTCAGTGGTTGTGACAGGACTTCTGTGTACCGGGTTGCACTCAGACAATTCTTGGGACGGTATTTAACAATGAGCTCTGGCCAGAGAGAATAAAATTATATCGATCTCCATGAGTGGAAACACACAGCCCTGGGGAGGTCAGCTACTATTTCCACCACTTTTGGAAGCCTCCCTACTGTTACAGAGCCATTTTAGAAGATGCTTCTTCAAAAACCCAACTCATTTACAAACCTTTCAGAATCCTTCCCTGGGATCTCAAGGTCACACTAACCTCTATCCTTTTCTCATCCTCCAAAAGGCTTTTACATCTGCATAGCAGAGACTTGAACTGATAATCCAAATGTTCTGCTATAGCCTTCTGAGAGTGTCATTTCCATTTTTCCTTCCTCACCTCCCAACCTGGCCTCCTTCTCCTACACCATCCACAAGGCCTGATTTATTCGGCCTTGTACTATGAGAACCACTCTAAACCTTTTCAGTCTACATCAATCTTTGAAGTGTGAATAAGTCCTGTGATATTGTGTATTCTTTGACCTCAAATATAGAGTGCAATGTCCTTTAAAAATAGGAACTGTCATATGTATTTTATTACACAAGAATTAATATAGCTCTAAACACATAATAGTTACTAGAATAAAATTTCTTAGGTTAAAAAACATTGAGACAGTATGATGGGTAAGTTTAAATATGTTCTATAGATTTGGGGTAGTTAACGTTATTGCACAAATATTTGTGGTATTTTTATACTATGGTTGTGTAATTATAAAATATAATAAACAGCAATGAAAGAAAATCTATGTAAATATTATTTTTAACCTTACACAAATTTTACTTAAGAGTTTAAATATCATTAAATGTCAAACCAGAGCTTTGCCTCCTCGCTAATCAAAGTGAAAAGGTGAATTGAGACCATTTTCCTCAACTACACCAAATTTCCAACTTGCTTTTCTACTAATTGTATATTGCTTAAAAAAGATGACATGTTATAAATAAAATAAGCATACAACTAATTTTATTAGCAATTACTCTATTTAATTTTGAGACTGTCTCAAAGAAATGAAATGTGAATAAAGTTATGCAGTGATTTTGACAATCTATAAATGATGTAGTTTCTATTAAAATCTGTACCTATATTAAGATATAATAATGGTAGAAATTTTAATAGAAACTACATCATTTATAGATTGTCAAAATCATTGTGTAACTTTATTCACATTTCATTTCTTTAAATTTTGAGACTCTGTCTCAAAACAAAAAACAACAAAAAATATTTCTTTATTTTAACGGGGCTGTGGCTAAAATGACTTTCATCAATTGGCTTATTGTCCCAAATCTCTCCTAGTAAAGCCAGGACTTGAACTCCAGAGCTTTAGTTCTTTAGGAAAATTTGATCTAAAAATCCCACATTCACAGGCTTGTTGTGGACTTTGGTATTTCTGATTTTCAAAAATCTTTACCTCTTTGCTTTTAATTGATATGAAAATCACCTCATTTCTGATATCACATCTCATTCTTTTCCTATGCTTCCCAGCAGTAAGAGAAAAATGCCTATTATTGGTTTGTTTCAGTATCATTTCCTAGTCCACATTCCCCTATGTGTTTGTTTCTATACATATAACCCATATATAACCAATTTCTAGAGGTCTTTCCTATTTTAACAAACTTGATTTCTTTGCCTAGTTCTTAACTTTCTAAATATAACAAAACCTTTAAACAAAACTACAAAATGATTGTGGGTTCATGAATTCTGTGAATACTATTCCAATGTACTTGAAACATTTGGGAAAATCCTTGATCCTGTCATGCCTCCAGTTCCCTCGTTTAATCTGATGAACAAAACATTTTAAACACCTGCTATGTGCTAATTACTGGTAAGAAACCATTTGTTTCAAATGCACATGGCTTCACATGGAACAGCTTGGCATGTGCTATTCTAGATGCTTCCAATGGCTGTATCATTGTGGAAATACCATTTGTTTCCAGCCCCAAAAGCTATTGTGAAAAAATTGTCTTAGGCAAAATGTAGAAATCAAAATGTTCTGTTTCCCTAAAAACTCTCTGGTGTGTAAAAATCTGAGCACCTTATCTTCCATGTGCTGTGGCTGTTGCTGGGTAGTTTTAGGTGACGTGGCTGTCCTGGCCTGTCCATCTGCTTGCTAGCTTCTAAAAATGCAGCGTTATTAAATGCTCAGACTGTCCCGTGAGTTAACAGCTAGGGGTCACTTTGAGTGCCAGCATTCCAGTTCTACAGCAATAGTACAACTGACCCCAAGAAAGAAACTGTTGGTCATTAGGGTCAAGAATTAGAAATCTGTCTGTAACTGCTCATCAAAGACCGCCCCTTGAAATCAGTTGTGGGTGCATTCTTCAGGTCAAATATGGAACTTAGAAGTGAGCAAAGTCAAGTGGCATGAAGAGAGACTGTTTAAGCAGCACTCTTTGATGTTATGGCAATCCGGAAGCCATCTGTGCTGACAGATATAGTATTTCTTTGGTTAAAATGAAGCCTTCTCCTTTTGTTAAAATGACAGACTAGTTTTGGATTATTAATTTATTAATAATCACCCACCCCACCATTATCATAGCAGACAAAGTGATCCCAATCTCATGCAGTCCGGTGAGTAGGGAGCTGGGCAAAGACTGAGGTAGAGACCTAATGCCTTAGCAGCAGACCAGAGATAGTACTGAAATACTGGGTGAAGATTTTTCAGACTACGAGAAGTAAATATAAAATGAATTAACAAATCCTAGGCATATGTAAAAAAAACATAAAATATCACAAGGGAAAAATACTCGTTTAGTCTCTATTTTAAATTCTACTGAGCTTATGAATGAAGTTACACTTCAGACACAGGAGTCATAACCTGACTTTCCAATAATGAATATTATCAATTTAAAAAGTGAAGGTAATATTGACATAGGGTGAAGAAGCAGCAAGGGACTACTGAGACAGTATGTTTCAATGAAGAGATCCCCAAGCATTGCTCATCACCTTATCTGTGGACCTTCCTTTAAAATATCTCTAATAAATCTTTTTATCACGTATGTTTCAAGTGGACCATCTTGAGAACTGTTGAGATGTTAAGCATTGCTTTAAATCTGCACAAGCACTTTAGAAGAGTTTAGTGTACAGTCTTGCTGAAAGGAAGACAGCTTCTAAGGCAGCCAGATTATCTTTGTGGAAAAGTACATCCACTTCAGACAGATGGCCTTTGCTATACTTATATATTTGTCTCTCTGGGATTAATTTTTTAATGGACTTCATGACCTTGCGACAATGTAAATTCCCATTTCTTGTTAATCATAGAGCAGATTTATGTACACTTTGTCTTCAGTAACTACTTTTCATCTGTGTGAAAAACAATAGGAGGGAACAGCGAGAGGGAAGGACAAAGAATGTACAAATATTTAGAAGAAAATCTGTAGATTATTATAAAGGAAAAAAAATGCTCCAAATGTTATTTTTAGTTATCCTGTATTTGTGTTAGAAAAAAGTATAAAAAAAAGTTGGCAGATAGTTTTGTGTGGCAGTATTTGTGACAGTCTCATACATCCATGGACTAATGGATATAAGCAACATTTCTAAGGAGTTATATGCTATCATTAAATTCTACTCTCCTTGCTATTATCCATTCTGTACAAAAACCTGTTATATAATCAAAATGGGACAGTGTCTGGTTTGGTTGGTTAATTTTAAACTTGTATTAAAGTGAGGAATCATAAAAATTCTGTCCTACAGAATTTATTCTACATTATTAATAATACGGATTATTATAAACTCATTGCAAACCATGTGATGTAGGGTTAGAGCCTATTTGTGTATATATGTTTGTGTATATGTATATTCACTGTACATGGAGTTGGCTAAGTGGCCAACTCTGTCATCAGTTTTGTATAAGTTGTATTGATGCTTCATTATACAAGCACTCCAATTTTGGTTTTTATGAAGGATGTCTGGAAATTAGGGACAGATGCAAAACTATCTGAGTGCAAAATTGTTTCAGATTTTTAAGGTTTTCCTCAATCATTCTATTTAATAATATTTTAAACGAATTGTCTTGATCAAGGTTTTTTCCCACACATTTAATTCAGTCTTACAAAAAAAAAATTTCTCTCCACACCCATATTTGATCACTTTGAATACTTCTTATTTAAATCATATAATTAAAATATCAAATATACCTGACCTGAACAATCTTGGAAGAAAAAAAAACAAAACGAAAGCTATCTTTTGGTGTGTATGTGGGCATGTTAGGGTGTAGCCTATTAGAACTAAGCTTTCAATGTACTGTGGGCAGCGCAATCGTGATGAAACAGTGTCATTCTCGAAGTTGGTCAATTGAAGGTTACTTACAAGAGCTTTCTACCATATTTAACGCAACATATGAAAAGCAAGGTTTTTGATGTAGTCAGTGAGGACAACTTTGTAAAACACAATGATTTATCCCCCTTAACCCAAGGCAAAAAAAAATTCTTCCCTTTAAAGACTTTATCACTGCCCTGAAAACAGGATTATCTCCTATTAATTAGCTGCTAATAACTCTAAGTGGATAGAGTCAAACATTGTTAAAAGAAGCTAGGACAAGGTGACTTAGTACGCTAATTTAGGAAATGATTCATTAAAGGTAATCTTGAATGGGTAGCAGGCAACGTTTTTTTTTTGAGACATGGTAGCAGGCAACTTATTACTAAATGTCAATTATATTGTCTTTATAGTACAAAATATTGATTTATCTAATAGCAGTACTCACTTTTCATCAAACTATAAATTCTTATTAATAGGAAAGTCTGACTCAAATAAAAAGACTGGCTTTTAATATCATTTTAAAATGACATTTAAAAAAAAACACTTAACATGCTAACACCAGTTTGGGAAAAACTGAAGGAAAATGTGCAGTCACAGAGTGTTGAGGAAGCATAAATTGGTAACTCTTCTTCAAGGAAAATCTGGGAAAGTTTATTAAAGACATTTAAAATAGATACACCTATTTATTCAGCACTTCTAATGATAAACATTTTTTCTGAATAAACTATCAGGACTATGCAAAAAGATATGCGTATTACAAAATTGTTAGTAAGACTGCATAGGAAGAAAGGAAGGAAGGGAAGTAGTTTAGATGCTCAATAATAAGGGGATGGTTAAAAAAAAAACACTGGACCATTCTTAAGGTTAAATCATATGCTAATTTTATTGTAGAAGAATAGCTAATGATGTGTAACATTTAAAGTTTTTTTTTGCAAAAGAAACCAAATTCTGACTATAATAATAAACACAATGAAGTTGATTAGAAGGACATTGACAGCTCAAAAATTGCAGAGAACTAGGGGTGGTAGGAAGACTGGATGCAGAAACTACAGAGGTGGGCGCATAGCTGAAATAGTCAGGTTATGGTGTTGCCGGAGAAAATGAATGGACTTTAACCATTTTTACTGTCATTGTTATATTCATCAAGAGTCAACATTTGAAGGTGGTAGAATCCAACTGTTCTTGCTCAGGAAGTATGCCTTCCCTTTATCCAAAGAAAGCCATGGTTACTGATGACAACATAATTAGAACTATTGAATGATGAATGGATTAATTTTCCAGTGGTAAACTACAATGCTCACAAGGAGAAAAGAATACTTGAAGGATAAAAAACAATAAATATCCACTAATAATACAGTACCCCCTTTACCCATATATTCAGTTCCAGAAATATCGCTAATATAATCCAACTAGTCTTTTATAACTATGAATAAACTCAACTCTTCTAAAAGTCACAAGTGGCTTCTAGGATGCTGGCAACAACATGTTTCTTGATTTGGATGCAGGCTACTCACTTCTGCTCAGCTTGTAAAACTTCATCGATCTGTATATACGCACATTTTTTTCTGTATAGAGATAATCTTTGAAAATAAATTCTACTTGTAAAAGTAGAGACAATCTAATACCTTATAAATTATTAAATCTGGCAAAAATTCTGAGCTGTCTGGATTGATATTCCTTCTTCTTTTTGCTCTATTGGTATTCCATTTAAATATTATTAAACTAGAATAATGCAAACTTTAACTGCCATAATTACTGCCATTATAAAATAGTAGTAGAAATATAAGAGAATGGGGAGATAAGTGAAAATATTGATCACAATATACAAAAATCAAGAAAGGAAATTTGTGTAGAGACTACATTATTTATTTTTACAACTGGTCCCACCTAATGCTCATTCTGTGTTTAGCTGATATTCAGCCAGCACTCAACTGGTCAGAGTTCTTTGCCAAGTAGAGCAAGACGAACCTTAATAAATAAGGGAGATTAGTCCTTTGTGATTCTCCCCACATAGGATGGAGACTTCAGTAACTTTACTACTGTCCATAGTAGTTTAAGGACACTCTCCAAATGGTGGTATCAAATAGCATTACATTCATCATTAATAGCTTGGATCATGCTCAAGAATTTAGAACCCAGGAGAGCAGAAGTAAAGCAGAATAGTCACTTACCCAGTGAGGAGAGGGCTTTGCTCCCAAATCCTAGTTTCTTCTGTGATTCACCTAACAGGGCTTATTATAGATGTCATCGCTGAAATTCCAGCTATCACTGTATTTATTCGGTGCAAAGGACCTGTTAGTTGTAATCACTAGCACTAGAGCCCAAGATCAGCGGCACAGACTTCTCTGTCTTAGGTTCCACCCCAAACTTGCAGATTTTCAAGCTACTTGGCAAATTACTTTAGGCAACACAACAAACTCTCTGGTCTTGTCAAGAAAACGCAAAGAAAACAACTAAGGTGTTTGCCTTTTAGCGGTAGAGAATACAAAGTGAACCGACAGATCTTTCACTTGACAAGGAATATTCACTCTAATATGCTGCAAATCTCAGGATTCTCAGACATTTCAGAGGTAGTAGATGTTAGTGTTTTCAGGATTTTTTTAAAAAAAATTTTGCTTCCAATGGAAAACATGTGTCTCAGCAGGGTGCTTAATGTCTCTGCTATTTTCAATTTCCTACATATTATCAGCATGATTTCACCCATTTAGTGTAAAAGAAAGATGTCTTGTGAGATGGTGAGTATATTATAGTATAGGTCTCCAGAGGCAACTCATCTATGAAATAAGAAAGAGAAGAATACAACTGTCTCTAATATAGGGAAGCAAATTTCTGGTGTTTTTTGATTATAGGAATTTGGGGGGGCGGGGGGAGGACAGGTGGTGGGTGAAGCATTTGCCAGATCAAAAGGTGCATACCAGGTGCAAGAGGCTGTGGATTGTATTTTTTTTTTTACCCAAATATTTGATGTTTGAGGCCCCTGCTTGTGGAAAGATTACTCCTTATTCACAACCTGTTGAACTCAGGCACAGCCGTGTGACTTGCCTGGATCAATGAAGTATGAACAGAAGTAAAGTTTGTTATTTCTAAGCAGAAATGAGAATCATCCTGTGGTTTTCTATGTTCTTTTTTTTCACTACCTCCTTGTTAATGGAAGAGTTTGTAAGGATGCTTTATCAGCTTGGGTCCCCTGAAAGGGCACTTTTCCGCAAATGAGGGAAGGATAGAAGGAGCGAGGGAGGAAGTATTTCCATGGCAAAGTCAGAGGAATTGCTTTCATGACCAAAGAAGACTCAGAGTGCATATGTGTGGGATGTTTCAGAGGTATTTAAATATGTAAGATGTTGGGCTGGGCGCAGTGGCTCATGCCTGTAATCCTAACACTCTGGGAGGTCGAGGCGGGCAGATTGCTGGAGGTCAGGAGTTCGAAACCAGCCTAAGCAAGAGTGAGACCCTGTCTCTACTATAAATAGAAAGAAATTAATTGGCCGACTAATATATATAGAAAAAATTAGCTGGGCATGGTGGTGCATGTCTGTAGTCCCAGCTACTCAGGAGGCTGAGGCAGCAGGATTGCTTGAGCCCAGGAGTTTGAGGTGGCTGTGAGCTAGGCTGACGCCACGGCACTCACTCTAGCCTGGGAAACAAAGCAAGACTCTGTCTCAAACAAACAAACAAACAAAAAAACACATAAGATGCCACTAATGCTATGAGTGCTCCCAGATTTCCCCAATGTAATTGTTGAGATCCCACTCCACTCTTTCTCAGTCAATGACTTAACTTTCACATATGAGACCAGACATGGTTTTTAATTCAATTGACGTCGTAACTCAGTAACACACAGGATCAATCTTAGAATGCCTCAAACCCAGGGCTACATAAGTTAAAAGAGTCTTGTAGAATGTCTCAAAAGTTAGTGAAATTCAATCTATGCTTTAAAAAAGAATTTAAACTGTGAGCTTCTTGGCTTTCAGTTACCTAATGCCATCAGGAGCAGCCACCATACTCTGGCACCCTAGGACTCCTTCTAAAGGTTGTCCTTTCCACATAGCAGCAGTTAACCACTTTCTCAGTGGCTGGTCAAAGTAGGAAAACTTTCTGATGACCATAGGAATAGCATAATTTGGTGTTTTGCCATAAAGTTTCTCAACCTGCTAAATATATACGTTCCAGCACATGAAGAAAGGTTTCATTCCATATCCGTTGTTAGGAATTCATTTTCTGCTATCAGTTTCTCTACCAGTGAAGTTCTATGGTAGCAGTAAAAGAAACTGTGGCTAATTTACAGAAAAGAAAATTTATTAGAAAGATACTAGTATCTTAAATGGGGAGGCTGAAGAGCCAAAATGGCTGCAGAGGGCCAGCCATTAGGCCATTAGAAATGGCATTGTAACAGGAACATGCTGATCTGAGCATTGCCACTGGCAAACTCGGCTGCTTGTCATTTTGTCAACTTCAATGGAAGAAGAACCCTGTGGCCTAGTTTGGATTGTGGGTTTGCTCCTGACAAGAAAAGGGCAAGGTTGTTGAGGGATAGTTTCATCAGATTATGCACTGACAGAAAAAGGTATGTCCTCAGGAGGAATTATTGGTACTCTTAGGAACAGAAGCTAGAAAGATCAAAATTAAGAAAAATAAAAGCAAACATTAACAAAGTGCCAAAATTTTCATGAGACAGTGTTAATTATATATATATATATATATATAACGTATATTATATTAACAACAGTTATCAGTAGATGGTAGGATTACCAGTGCTTTTATTTTTTTCCTTTGTGGTTTTTGAATTTCACTAATTTTCTATGAAAATAAAAAAAAATTTCTACATGGTACAAAAAAGGAAAACATAAATTTAAACATAAAAGAAACTGCAGGGAAATCGGGAAATGGCACTAGATTACTAAGAGCTGATTGTATCTCAGTTGTACATATTTCAGACTATTGGTTTCCCCTCTTCTCCTTTTCCTAAAGACTACTATTTTTTGTTTCTGGGTTTTAGACAAAACCTGAGAAGTGTCATGGGAAAGGAATAATTGACAATAAAAATAACATTAGCTAATTTTACTAAGAATTCATGTGTGCCTAGTATTTTGCTAACCGCTCTCTGTGGTGCAGGTATTATAACTATCCCCATTTTATACACAACATAATTGAGGCCCAGAGGTAAGCACTTTATTTAGCCAAGTTCACCTGAACGAATAACTGAAATGAAATTCAAATGTTGATTTCTTTCAGCTCCTTAGGATTTGTGAGGAAGTTTGAGAAATATCTGTGCATACCATTTAATCTGTGATCCTTCATGAACACGTTTGGAATGATTTTTAAGAAGTAGCTTGAATGAGTCTGAGCAACTAGGGTTGTTTAGGTTCACGATTAAGATATTTAGTGAGGATTAACTTCCTTCATGCCCAGCTCTCTAAGGTTTGTGCTCTTGAAGGCACATGTGCTGTCTCCCTAGGTCAATCCGTAAAAAAAATTTTATCCTTGGTCACCATATGAATTATTTAAATAGGTAATGTTTTTATTTTAGAAGCAGGAAAACAAACATCAAAAAACCGTGCTTTTATAAATTCCAGTTGAGGTTTTGATTCAATTCATTTTTTTAGAAATTTTTTTCTCATCTGACAACTCAAGAATTTCCATGAACTTGCAGTAAACAAAGCAAATAAATCATCGAGTATAGGGAATAAATTTAGAATGCAGGGAAAAGTCCCTCGAGAGGGCCACATTAGATATTTCAGTGTCCACACCTTTGCAGAGTTCAAAAGTCAGTGTCAGTCTATAGTCATGATGGTACAGCCACAGCCATAATTTTGCTGGAGTTATTCCACATCCATAGCAATTTATAAGGATGAGCTTTAAATCCAATTTCTCTTGGTCAGATTGCCATTTCCCAAACACTTCAGCACTCCTCTATGTTTATAGGAGTCATCCAATTTCCATTAGAATAAAAATTTCAGTGAATTTGTAAGTTGACATTTCCATCCGTATCTTGGGATTTCAGTTACCTCTGACATTTAGATGTTCCTTGGGTAAGAATATATAAACAAGGCAAAGGCTTACATACTTAATCCAGGAAGGAAGGAGAAATACTTAACTGGAGTAAATGTCATTACTTTTAGGCTAAAATATGTTGTACTGAAATTAATTTTGCAGATCCCCATGGTTTTCAAAATGCCTCCCTATACGTTGGGTAAACCAACAGATTCTGAGAACCTGCTAAGTGCCAGGGACGATGGGAGGTGCCGACTGTGCTCATCACAAGTCATTCTTGCTGCAACTCCAGCCCCTTCTGACTGTCATCACCCAGGACTCAACTAGAAAATCCCCTCAGGCTGTTATGAGGTTAGATTAAAATGGGAGAAATGCAGAAGCAGGGGAACCAGTTAAGAACCTGCTGCAGTATGCCTGGGACACATTATGATGGCCTGTATCCACATAGTGGTCATAAAAATAAATTTTAGAGGGTAAATTCAAGAAATATTTAGGAGATAGAACTGACAGCACTTGGCAATTAGTTGGACTTATTGTGGGAGTTTGGGTAAAAAATGGAAATAAGTGAAAGATAAATCTCAGGAGTTTTTGTTTGTTTGTTTGGTTGGTTGGTTGGTTGGTTGATTGCAGTGTCTGTAAATGGGTAGAAAGTTTTGCCACTCCTTATTCATTTTAGACATCTGTAAGCATAAGATTGAGTTGCCTGAAAGACAGTCAAGAGGAGATGCTTAGATAGAAGTTGGATTGTTAATCCAGAAAAGAAATTGTGTTGAAAATACACTTTTGTAAGTCATCAACATGTAATGGGAGTAAATGCATCAATCAAGGGGGGCTTGTATCATGACAGTGAGGGGAGCCCAGAAAAGACTGCAATGCCTATAAAAGTGCATGGCATACACAAGGTTGTCAATTGACAAGTGCATGAAATAAATAACCCATGAGAGGATAGACATGGAGAGAGAGATCTTTTTCTAATGAATAAATAGATAAACCACTAATGTCATTTCAAGTGCTATAAATAAAGTACTATGGAAATAAGATTAAATGTCTCATACAATAATTTATTAATTTTTACAATAAATACAGTACGTTAGGCATGAAAAATATTTTTCTTATTTTAATCATGATATGATTGAGGCTAATAAGGGTACTTTTGTGCAAAGCTACAAGGATGCAATTTATAGTGGTAGGAGCAAGACTAAAATAATTTTTTTTATTTTTTAATATATATTGAATGAGAAGTTATTGAAATACAGGTTTTGTTTATTAATATTTCTTTGGAATATAGGAATCAGAAAAGAAGAATGCGTGTAGAAGAGGAAGAATTTGCTCCTTGGACTAGGATGCAAAATAACAAGAGTCAGAGGTAGCCTTGCAAATTGAAGCCATCTGAAGGAAGTGGAAGATTATGGAGCAGGAGTCCTTTCTGCCTGTCTCAAAGCCAATAGCACTGCTTTCCCAACCACCCCACAGAGGTCCCAGAGTGGACTCCTTTCTTGCTGGATTGGCAGAGCCCTGGATCTGTCTCTCATCAGTGCTAGCACAGCAAGATTTATCTTAATAATCCTGTTCTGCAAATGCATGACCTAAAATTCCTTTCAAATATTCAGGTTGTTGATGGAAATTTTGTTTGGAATTTAAAATGCATAACAAATTGAGGCTCCCTTGCCCTTTTAAATCAGAAAGCTTCTCTGGAGCAGCCTGAATTCTCTGAGTTGCATTAATGAGTATTTTAACATGTCAGAAAGGCAAATATTCTTAATGCAAGTAATTATTCTTTTTTTCATCCATCAACTAGCAACTCATTTCCACACATTGCTTGTACATGTGCGTGCCTCTCTCCACCCACTTGAAGAATGTGGGATTAGGTGGAGGAAGGAGCAATACATTACTTAGTCCAATCAATCAATCTTTCCAGAAACCTCTATAGGGTCAGGTTACCTGGGACTTCGGGGCATAGTTCTCTTCTGATCCAAGTGGGCATTCCATGTTTATAGAGAATGAGAGGGACTGATGCTACCATCGCAATGACTGTCATGTGAAGTCACTGAGTTTTGGGAGCGAGCATAGGATTGCCATTCAGGAATCCTAAGGCAGGGAATCCCAAGGGAAAATCAAATAAAGTAATGACAGATTCATAATAAAGTATTCCCAAGGGAATAGAGTCTTTAGAATGGAGTACTGTCCTTAGCACTGTTCCAGTGGCCCTGACCAAAGGAAAAGGGCCTCAGATTTGTGGAGACCATTCTCAATTATTCAGAAGTAAACATCATGAGACTGTTATTTAGGAACCTTAGCTATGGAGATATTTCTGAAGTATGTTCATTCCCCTTTTGTCTAGTTTTTGGTGCAACAAGCAGGTCTCTGATTTTTTATTTCATTCCCTGAGCTGACCCATTTTCTAGAAGAAGGGTTTCCTAGAGCAAATAATTCAGGCAAGTTATTTTCATAGATACATCCTCCAGGGTAAGTTAATGTAGACTCTTCCAACTTGTTCATGACTGTTGTGATTTGATTCATACTGGCAAGTTCTGAGCCTAATAGACACATGGTAAACTGGTAAAGTTGAGGTTCTTAGCCAACAAATCATCGAGTCAAAAACTGGACCATGTGCCTTCATTTAGGAGTAACAGAATCTCTTGTGGCAAAAATAATGAACTTTAGATACAGGCAGTTATAGCCTAAGTTCTCTATTCTCTACTTGGTGGAAAGTTATTTAATCTCATTGATTCTGAATGTCCTCATTTAACAAATGAGCATAACAATATTAGCACTTAAAGTTTTATGTAACGATCAGAAATAATGTGCGCGAACTATCACACATAGTGTGTGATAGTAAGTCCTATTAATATCCTAACTGTAATGTTATTATTTAATCTATCAAGGATTTGTAGTTAGTATTACTACAATTAGAATTGTGACTGTTACTACAACTATTATTACTATTACTACAAACTAGTATTATGACTATTACTGCAACTTCTTTCGCTGCTATTACTACAATTACTATTATGACTTATGTTTCTACTCCTACGGCCAATATATTTCATAATGCTGTTGTGAGAGTGACCTTATGTAAAGCTCCTGTGTAAATACTTAGTATATTCTATGCCCTCAATTACTGTCCCTCCTCCTCCAAGTGATTAGACACACTCAAATTGATGGAGTTGAAGAGGAATAATGATCCCTATTTTAAAAAATGTGTGAGATACTAAGTAGACTTTCTTTTAAAGATACAAAATGTTCATAGAGTTTTTCTTTGAAATTAGCTAGATAATGTGGGGAAGGGCACTCATACTTGTATTGAAGGGTATGAACCATACAGGCATTTTTTTTTTTCAATAATCACAGGAAAACATGAAACGTATGTTTTGGTCCCCCTACATAGATGAGTACGGAAGTTGAGTCCCTTATCTTTCCCACTGCTTTAGCAATAATCTCTTCTTCAGCAATGCCTATCATTGCTATGATTCCCCTGCATCACTTCTCTGCAGATAACTCTTCGAATCCAAATCTGCAGGTGGGGCATGACTTCTGAACTCCGAACCCCAGCAGTGCCCCTTTCCATTGACAGTCTGACTGTTCTTGCAAAGGCAACATATTTAAAACTAAATTCCTGGTTTTTCTCACTCTCCAACTTTTCGATGACCTGGGGGGGATATCTGTCATCTACTGAACTCAGGTTTGAGGGCTCAAAGTTTTCTTCATCGCTTCCCTTTCTGATGAGAGACAGTTGATTCCGCTGCTAGTATCTGTGCCAGCCCTTCTATTTCAGTGGTCACTGTTTTATTTCAGCTTTTATCCCCTTGTGCCTGAACGGGCACAATAGCACTGTAACAAAATGTCCCACTTCACTGTGTTCCATGTCCAGGCTGTGCTTGGCACTACTGCAGAATTTAGTGCCCCTAAACTAGCGGTATGTACCTATCCACTTCCTATTAATAGTTACAAATTTGATGGATTTCTTCAAACTCCCTGGCATTCAAGATCATGAAACAATTTGTTGCCAGTGTATCTCTACAACCTTATATCTAAATACCACCTTAAAAATAAGATTCTAGCTATCGACCTCCAAGCATGCTGCCTGCCCCCCTTGCCTTCTCACAATTCTTCTCCTTTCAAATAATTGTCTCCTCATCGCTCTCTCCTCTTCTTGCTGCTTTAGGAATTTCATCTGTGAGCTTTCCATATCCCTCAAGCCCTAAATTGACCTCTCTTTCATCCCAACCCTAGTGTTTTCTCTCATTATTATTGTCTTGTAAAAGGAAAAAGGAAGCCATTGCCTGATTCAAACTTCTCTGCTTTGTATCTAAGAATGACAAGCAAAACAAAGAACAAGGTGACTGTATAGGGACCAACCAATGAGACTGGTACTGCCAGTGAAGAGAAGCACCATGCGCTCGTACGCTTTGCCTCCACCCTGCCTTCCCCAACACTCCACCCCACGTGGAGCACTTGGGAGGCTTCACTTCCCACCATTGACTTCCCTGAGATGACCTACTTGTGGTCTATTATTTTTCCTATGGGCTTATCTCTAATGAAAATCTTAAATTATTTTTGTGAGGGGATATAGGAGGGCTGTTATCTGTAGATTTTATGGTATTTTTCATATTTTTCATCTTTTCTAATTTGAAAATTAAGGCATGCTCAGAGCAGAAAGCATATAACACACAAAGTTCTAGAAAAGAATCCTTTATCTAATCATGCATAATCCATTAGTAGAGGAAATCAGCGTGCATATATTTTGATGTTTGTCCTTCTAGTTTTATACAGGTAATACAATCACACTTCCAGGGAGTGGCAGATCTGTGAGTTAAAAATAGATCATCTGACTCCAAAACTCACCATCATTCCAAGTCACCTAGGGTGTTTAAAATGTGTTAGGAACACTAAGCGACACTCTTATCCCCAGAAAGCAAGCAAATACCTAGAAAGCTGACCTCGGGTGCCTGGGGCCCACATCTGAAGTTCACAATGTAATTACAGGGCTTGGCATTTGACACGGACATAAGCATCATTATATTAACTAAGCAACTGTCTTAATTATCAGGTTCTTCAGGGAGGCTGCTCTGCCAAGTCCAGTGTTTCATGAGTAGATCTGAAAACAGGCATTATCTCCTCTTCTGTCAAAGAGAAAGTGATGAAGCCTTAAGGCAAAGGAGGCAGTTGGATGATGCCACCAAGGGACAGTTCTGGAAGGCCATCAGCAAAGAGCAGCCACGTAACCACGCCTGCTTACGTGGGCCTGGGAAGGATGATCTGAGCCCTTCCACGGAACTCAGCTACAGTGCAGTCCATTGCGTTGAGCCTTCTCTGGCACTCCTCCCAAAATAGAGCAGCTATGGTTCTGTTGTGTTGTCTTTTGTCACATGGGTCTCCCTCATTTCATCTATGAACCTATTTAAAAAGAAGAATTTACCACCTTTTCCAAAGGCAGTAGAATTGGCTCTGATTCAAATGCATTTTCTACATCCCAAGGGAGGAACGTCCTTCTTTGTTAACACAAAAGTCCAAATTATCCTATGAGAAATAAAACAATCGAATCTGCTGTTTGAATTGACTTACAGCAGGTTTTAAATTTTAAGCGGCCCCATGCCTAAAGCAACCCCAGACTGTATGTCTTCTACACACTGCTCACCACCACCATAGCTACTGCCTGCTACAACCACCCTAAGCGTAGTGCACATGTGACTATACTGTGATACTGAGCGCTATTCTCACTCTTCTTTTTCTTAATCTGACTTTCCTCGAGTTATGAAAGCTGATGTTGAAAACATTTTAAACAGGAAATAGCTTGCCAATTAGCCACAAAGATGAGAGCTATCTGCCACCATTTGGTTAGATGTTGACGCTTACTATACAGCTAAAAAAACGCATGAACACAATGAGCACTAAATATCAGCCAAGCATTATTCAGTCCCCCTTTTTTGCCTCATTTAATCCTTGCTGTAGATCAGGGAGCAACAAACTAAGCTCTCACAGTTTGTCAGGGATAAAGCCATGCTGGTCTGACTCCCAACACACTGTCTAACCACTTTCTTAGACTGCCTGCTCCAACCGTTTGAAGGAGAATGGTTTCTACTAAATAGACTGGGTTCATAGTTAAAGACGAGATTCCTTTGATTTTTAACTTTTGTTATGAAGAAAAATGCAAAAATATATATCCTTTCCCATTGACACTTTTATTTAGCATATTTATAATGAATATTTGGTACTTGTTCTTTATTTTCCTAAATGAATACTACTTTGGAAACTGTGTGATTATTTAAGCTGTGCTGGTGATTCTGTCTCATACCGAGAAGGACTTTCCATCCTACCACATACTGGGCTGGCCTTCTGAGTTTATTTTAATATGGTATTAGCATCCATCGTCACCACTAATTGCTATTTACCAAGGAATCACACAGTGCCATGTACATCAGAGACACACTTAACAGAGCTTACTCTTCACTAGGAAGCAGGAGGCAGAAACATGAATTAGCTTCTTTTCATGCATGGGAAGATGCTTGTCTGTCTTTCCTACTTCCCAGGAATACTGCCAATGAGAAATGCTCTGGAATTCTAATCTATTCGCACTAAATAACACGATAAAGCTGACATGAATACAAATGACAGGGTGCAATTGACACCTCCTGGTATTAATGTCAAGAGCCTGAGCAGCTGCATGAAAGCAAAGGATTAACCACTTCTCCTTTGGGAATCTTGTTCTATCACTCTCTGTGCTAACATTCACCTGTAGAAAAATGAGGAGATTTGGAATTAGGCTTTATGAGTCACTGGAGGGTGATCAGTGGAGAACAAAATGCCTTCTCTTGAGAAAGCTTTGGAAGCTCATTGCTCACTCTTGCACTCTGGTGTTGGTTGGTTGTTCTTTTTCCTCCCTAATAATTCTGAGCCTTTGACTTTTTCAAATTGCACATGTTTATCCTGAATACAAAAAATACATGCTTATCTGAACTTACAAAAATTTGCAGTCCCACCAACAGTGTATAAGCATTCCTTTCTCTCTGTATCCACGCCAGCACCTATTGTTTTTGGACTTTTTAATAAAAGCCATTCTGACTGGGGTAAAGTGATATCTCATTGTGGTTTTGATTTGCATTTCCCTGATGATTAATGACACTGAACATTTTTTTCATGTGTTTATTGGCCATTTGTCTATCTTCTTTTGAGAAGCTTCTGCTCATGTCTTTTGCCCAGTTTTTAATGGGGTTGTTTGATTTTTTCTTGCTGAGTTGCTTGAGTGCTTAGGGAGTTATCCATCTATTTAGCAGAATTATTAATTTTTCTAAACACTCCAACTGAATTCTTTTGAGGATGAAGAAAAGGATCAGACTCAATATAGGGAAATAAAGATCTTTGGCCCAAAGTAAAAGACATCTTTCTGACTGCTCCTTAGGGAATCTGAGGTCACTTTTCATAAACTGATGATAGCATGCTTTACTCACAGATGAGTACTCATCTACAACAGGCACCTACCATCCTGCCATATCTTTCCATGCCACTTATGATGCAGCTGAAACTTACTGAGGACTTGCTATGGCTATGCATGTGTTAAGGGGTTTGCACACATTATCACCAATGGGACCACAGATGGCCTCTGGGATGCCTCAGAAACATAACCAGTCTCCCCTATGCAGTGATGTGATAACTCATTTCTGATTTTGGTTGTGCTGTATGTAACATGAGCATTAAGAATTTAGAAAAATATCTTTCATTTGTTTAGGTCATAGAGAAGTGAAAAACTTAGCAAGATTATGGCCTCCAGAGCCAGATGACTTGGGATCAAATTCCAACTCCAGGAATTACTAGCTGGTGACTTTGGGCAAGTAACTTAACCTCTTTGTGCCTTCCATCACCAATTTATGAAATGAGGAAATGAATGGTTTTGAGAATAAAATGAGTTCGTAGATGTAAAGTGCTTAGAACAACATTTGAGTCATTGTCATTATTGAATCAAAGTTAGCCAATGACTACATGTGAAAGTTTTAGTAATGAACTGTAGACCAGATGAGAACTCTTAATTTTACCTGTTATATTCTTGTTGCGTTCCTGGAATAATCTTTTTTGTTTCTAAATACTATATGAAAATCTGTTCATATTTATGTTAATAATGAAACATTAATATCATATAATTTATGATATTCTATAAAATGATATTTTATGATATGATACATTATTCATAAGAAACAGAGGGTCTGTAGTTTGCCTTGTGTATGTCTGTAACATTTATCAGGCTTTGGTAAAAATGAAATGTTTATTTCTCAAACTCCTGGCCTCAAATGATTCTCCTGCCTCAGCCTCCCAAAGTGCTAGGATTACAGGTATGAGCTACCATGCTCAGCCACCTAAAATGCTTATTCCATATGAAGTATTTGGAAAATTTTTTCCTTTATGCTATAGAATAGTTCAAGTGATGTTATAATGATCTATTCTTTAAAATCTAGTGTAATTCTCCTGGCGATTTTTCCCCCCAGGGCAGTTCTTTTACAACTTTTATCTATTTCTTCTATAGAAACTGACCTTATGTTGTATAGCCCTTCAGAAGTAAGCTTTAGTAATTTCGCTAAAAATTTTCCATTTCATCAAGATTTTCATATCTATTCGCATAAAGTTGAGTATACCATTCTTAGGATTCATTTCTTTTGCTACTGTTGTTACTTCCCCCATATTATTTTTATTTTATGTACTTACATTTTCTTTTCTTTCATTTTGATTATTTAGTGGATAATCTATTAAAATCAGCTTTCAGATGACTAGGTTTATTTCTTTTTAAGATTGATTTCTAACATTTTAATTTCTTACTTCATCTGTATTGTCCTTTCTGCTCTTCTTAAGTTCCATTTTGTTGTCTTTTTCTAATTTCTTGCATCAGATGTTAAGTCTTAGTGTTTTATGATAAGAATAGCAAAGCAGATGAGTTTTCTCTGGGCTCTATTTATAGCTATATCCCACATGCTGTTTTCATTTTTATAATTTTATGGATAAACTGAGATTATGCACTGTATGTTCTCTTGGTACTAAGAATATATTAAAAAAATAATTTATGAATGTCCAAGTTGGCAGAGTATTTTTCCCGATTATATTTAATAGTTTTATTGACTTGTAATAACATAATGTTGTCTGCATATTTATTAGTTAGAATTTGTTATAGTTTACTTGGTTACTTAATTAATATATAGCCAAATTTTATATATGATCTGTCATGAAGGTATATTTTCTCTTAGTATACAAAGTCTGATAAATATCAATCAGGTCTACTTTTTAAATTTGGTTACTTATCAAATGCTGGGCTAGAAGCATTCAGTGAACTTTACCTCTCACTTTCCTTCCCTTTCCAATTTGTGTTGCTAGATCATTTCTACATTGTCGGGCATAGGGCATGTGCATTCTGTTCTTTCACTCTCATGTATACCTTTCTTTAGACTTTTCCGCCTCAAAACAGATTGAATATATTGGCCACCTTCAATTCTTTTGCTCTTATCTCCCCAGTCAACTCTTGGTTCAATGATGTTTGTTTTCTATTAGTTTCATCAAGAAGAGCTCATAGGTAAATATTTTCTGAGACTTCCCATGTTCAAAATTGTCTGCTACCTGAATATACAAAGAAAACTTATCTGAAGATGAAATATTTGTCTTACACTTTCTTTCCTTAAGGATCTTGTGGATGTTGCTCCACCATTTTCTGTCAATGAATGTCACTTAAGATAAATCTGAGCTCAGCTTGATTTTTGTTTCTTCTTATGAGTGACTTGATCTTTCACCACGTTTGTCAAAGGACTACTTCATTTTATTGAGAGGACCACTAATGTCACTGGAGTATATTGCAGAATTTATTCTATTAGTATTAACTATTCCTTGATATAATTCTCTGAGTCACCCTGCTTCCTTGGCTTCTTTGAACCAAATCGGGTCCATGAAGGTTTTTTTATCAGCCTGTTTCACCCAATTCCTAAAAATAATATTGCAAATAAGAGATTCAGGTTTTGCATCTCAAGGTTTTGCCCTTCCTTTAGGAAGTATGTTTGTGTTGCTACTTTTTGAGATCAACCAATACTGAGGTCTCTTACCACTGAGATTTCTTCCTGCTTTACTCTGCAACTCTGATATGGCTTCTGTTGTGCTCAACATCAGCTACTTTTCACAACCTTTGGCAGTATTTTGAGGTCCAGGAATTATATACTTACCTCCTAGTCTTACTGAAACAGTGTATAAAGTTTCCCTCCCCCTCCCTCTCCCCTTCCTTTTCTTGCTTTCTTTCTCTTTCTTTCTTTCTCT
Organism: Mirza zaza; assembly: GCA_008750895.1. Classification (NCBI taxonomy): domain Eukaryota; kingdom Metazoa; phylum Chordata; class Mammalia; order Primates; family Cheirogaleidae; genus Mirza; species Mirza zaza. The sequence goes on from VSMD01005790.1 coordinate 22,223, forward strand.
CTCTCTCTTTCTTTCTTTCTTTCTTTCTTTCTTTCTTTCTTTCTTTCTTTCTTTCTTTCTTTCTTTCTTTCTTTCTTTCTTTCCTTTCTTTCTCTCTCTCTTTCTTTCTTTCTTTCTTTCTCTCTTTCTCTCTTTTCTCTTTCTCTCTTTCTTTCTTTCTCTTTCAGATGATTTCCAGCAGAAGAAGGGGAAGTTTGATCAAACAGCCATATTTATGCTAGAAGTCCATATTTTGAATCTCTTGCCTTCCAAGACTCTAACTATTGACCAGTTAATAGTTGACATTCTATAAATGTATGGTGAATAGCTGAATATGTTTGAACAGGTTAGTGTGAACTAAAGAATTACTAAATCTGTTCCTACAATATTTGTTATATCTATAATTTATACAATTTTTCCTAATTATTTTAAATGAAAATATTTCATACAAGTATATTTGAATGAAAAAATTATGGAATCAGTGATTCTGCACTTAAAAAATCTCCTTCTGAATTTCTTGGAAGCACATATAAACAAGATTTTCTCTATGTAGTATTATACATTTATTTATTTTTCTTTCATGTTCTAATTTTGTTGAGACAAAATGAAGGCTCTTACTTTCAAACAAAATAATCAAAATGTTATCAATTTAGCAACTAGGGGTTGAAATACAAAGTTAGCAAAATAGGCTACTTTGCAAGTTCTGATGGTATATGGTAGTTCAATGTTTATTTGTTTGGCATCATGTTCCTTCCATAAAAGAATATGTTGGAAGATTAAGTACAAACAGTTTATTGCTTGACATGCTATACTTCGTCATGCTGCTAATTAGCACAAATTCTTACTCCAAGAAGTGAGCTCATTACTTTCTCTTGGTAGTAACTGAGAGGTTCTTTGTGTTGGAGAAAAAGCCCAGGTGTTTAGCTTCAAATAGGAATTACCACCCAAGTATCTATCCTAATAACAGCAAAATACTTTGCCTAAAAAAGCCAAGAATAGGAAAGGAACTGCTTCTTTCTTGCTAGTTTCAATGACATTCTTAGGTATTTATTAGTAAATAAATTGGCTATCTCTTGCTGCATAAAAAATTATCAAAAAACTTAGCCACTTAAAACAACAAATGTTTATTATCTCAAGTAGTTTCTGAGGCTCAAGGATCTGGGAGCAGCTTAGCTGGGTGGCTCTGGCTCTGGACATCTTGTGAGGTTTCATTTAAGCTATTGCCCAGGGTGCAGCCACCTGAAGGGTTGGCTCTGGCTGGAGGATCTGGTTGCAAGCTCACGCATGTGGCTGTTGGCAGGAGACCTCAGTTCCTCACCGTGTGGCCCTCTCCAGAGAACTGCTCCCAACATGGCAGCTGGTTTCTACCAGAGTGAATTATGAGACAGAAAGAGGTGGAGAATACAGTGTCTTTTATAGCCTATTCTCAGAAGTATAATATCATCACTTCTGCCATATTCTATTGGTCACATAGAGCAACTCTAGTTGGGGGCCATCTTGGAAGCTGGTAACCATAGATACTCAACTTGTTCCAGGAAGTACAAAAGGCACAGATAATATATACATGAACAGAACCATTGATTTATCCATTTGGTCAGTCTCATGCATAACAGAACATGTATTTAACATCTTCTATGTACCGGGCTCTGTGTTCTACAAAAGGGATCCTAAATAAATATGACATGATCCCATCCTCATATTCTGGCAGGAGAGATAAATGTCAGTAAAGAGACAGTGAAGTTCCATTCAAAGAGAAAAGAGCTTGAACCAAGTACTATGGGGGTATTATGGAGAGTGGTTTTGCTTAGAGAAGGCAAAGCTGAGCAACTACTCCTAAATTTCACCTAGAAAGCCAAGCTGTTGAATAGGGTAGACAGAGTGATTGGCATTTCAGAAGGGGGTAATAGCATGCATATAGATTTTATTTTTCAAAGATAGACACAAGAGTATCTCCCACATGCTCTTCTCCCATGTGATCTTGACACTTTCTCACCAAGATGTGGAGTCCATTTCTCCACACTCTTACATCTGAGAGGCTCTGAGACTGGTTCACTAACCGACTATGGTAGAAGTGTTGCTGTGCCTGTTTTTGTCATAGCTCTTAACTACCCAAGCAGTTTCTGCTGCCTGCCTTCAGGAGTGCAGCCCCCATGTAAAAAAGTGAAACTCCCTTTAAATATTCATACTTCAACAAGCTAAGCCAAGTGGAGAAACCCTGGAGAATGAGAAACCACATGAGAAGAGGGAAAGGTCAAGGAGGTGCCAGACATGTGAGTGAAGAAACCATTTGGAGGAAGATCCTTCCACCCAGCTGATGCAATGCTGATCAGAAAGGACCACCCAGTGGAGCCATTCCTACATTCTTGATCCACAAACTTATGAACAAAATAGAAATGGTTGCTGTTGGCCACTGAAGTTTGGGGTATTCAGTTGTGCTGCAACAGATAATTGAAATAATGTGCATAACTGCATTTCATATTTAGAAAACCATGTGATGGAGCTAGCTACTAAACTGCAGAGTGGAGCAGGAAAACATGAAGCTGGCACAAAACTGAAAGAAAAAAGCTTGGAGTGCCCTAATACATGCTGTTGAGAAAAAGGTGGACATTCTCAACTCTTCTGAATGGCACAATGACCTAATGAGATTTGTGATTAGAGATGGTCATACTGTGGAAAATGTAGAAGATGAGCAACAGAGAGGAGAGACTTAAGGAAGGAAGAACCATTCATATACTCTCTTGAAACTGACCATTAAAGGATGATGAAGGTGGAACTATGGAAGTGTCACAACATAGGGAAAAGCAACACACTGAGAAACATTTGATAATCAGACTCATAATTCTTTGATTAGAAGGAAGGTCCATTAGACAAGCATTGTTGCAGAGGACTCTAGAATGCCTTGCAATTATCTAAGGTGGAAAACACAAGAGGAGCAGGTATAGAGGGGTGAGGGTGATTAATGAGTTTGGTTCCAGATGTGTTGAATTTGAGGTACCTATGGGATTTTTAATGATCACAGTCAAATCCTGGAATAGCAATTGTACCGTGCTTTCACTCACCATAATTTTCACCTTTCTCTCACACTTCCTAATTATTTTTAATAGAGGGCAGCAATCCAAGAGATGTTGGTTGCTACTGAGTCCCTGCTAATAGCTTCATACAGATTCTCATATTGCAATGGTTCTAATATCCCACCAAACCACTTTTCCCATTTGGCATTTTTTAAATTTCTAATTACAGGCATAAGATCCAGGTAATGATGGGGTTATATTTTCCGCTAGACAAATTATGTACATAATTATAGGCACATGTTCACTATAATATTGAAGCATCTGATGCTTCTATAGAGAAGATAATTGTCAACCTTTGCACTGTAATTAAGTCTAAATGAGAATCCTCATCATTTTCCAAATGAGCAAACAGTAAGCCAGTCTTGATTGGCTGTGTCGTGGCAGCAAATGAATTGGATTTGCTGTGCAGGTTAATTAGTCATCTATGAATGTCACAACCCTCAGAAAACTCCACATAGATCTAAGTATCAGAGTTAATTAGCAGTGCATTGTTGAAACCCTGCATGATTTTTACCTGGCTAATCTTTGGAATTCTAGCTTCTCACAGTTCTTTTTAATTTCTCCCTGAATCTTTCTTCTCATAGTGATTCATATCATTTGATTTTTTTTTCTCCCCATTAATTCCAACACAGACATGAGAGAAGGAGCAAGGATTTACAGTGAGGCAGACCTGGGTTCAAATCCCACTCAATTTCATTCTTACAATGAAAATTTGGACTATTTATTGTTAACCTATCTCAATTTCAGTAATTTATCTATAAACCATACAGGATCCATCTTATGTTTGATGCATTTTTGAAGACAACTTCAGACATTAATAAATCTTTCCCCTGAGTTTTCTGGCACACACCTAGGATGATACGTGTCTAAGTGCATGGATATAAAAGAGAAAAAGAAAGGAAGATATTTCCCTGCTGAAGAACAATGAAGTACAATCTTATGAGCCAGTCAACAAAGCACTTTAGAGAGACTTCACTTGCTGAAGTGATATGCAATTTGTGGGAAGCCACTAATTGCAACTTATATAACATGGTTTTAAATCTTTCCAGAAAAGTGCCCTGCTTATTCAAGATGAGGCATTTAAAAGTTGCAAAGCTGCCAAAAGCTCTTGCCCGAGGTGACTGGCATTCTCCTGTCCTCTGAGGAGTCAGTCGTGGGTCTAACTGCCTATAATGACAATCAGACTTAAGTGTCTCATAGGGGGCAGGGTGGAGATGTTAGCCAATACTAAAATGTAACATACTAAAAAAAGAAAGCTACTGTTTGCCTGAGGACAATGATTTCAAGCCACAAATCTACATTTATGGATTTTACCTTTAGTGGAAGGCTCTGTTGGATGTGTTATAAAAATATTTTTAAATCAGTTCCAAACTACTCACTAAGCAGAACACTGCCTACTTTCTAGAATTCAATTAATACATAGCTTTTGAATGATAAATATAGTTACTATTTGTTGAGAACATGCCACATATCCAACTTCCCAGCCAAGTATAACCCCTGCTTTTTCTTTATATCCCTCCTGGGCTTTCTTAAGTTTTTCAGGTCTTCACCATGCTGTATGCTCTTCTCTCTCCCTCTCTCCCAACAGCTTCTCTGTCTCGCTATCTAATCCTCATCTTTAAGGCACTCAGCCAAACTGTCTAGTAACAGGTGAAGTGCTATAAATTAGGGATTGCCTACTTTGGCAGTTGGACATTTCCTCTAAACTTGTATGTTGTGATAACTTCCTTCCGTGACCCAGACTATGTGGATCTCATGCTTTGCATTCCTACAAGGTGCTTCCCTTTTTCTCTAATAACACTGAGAACAATTGCAATTGCCTATGGAAGCCTCTTGCTAGGAAGAGCCCCAGGAGGAGTGGGGGAACATGCCTGTATTGCTCACTTGTGTGATCTGTTCCCTTGCTCTAATTCCTGTAGGTGCTGAGAAATATTTATAGAATGAATGAATCTTTAGTGCATTCTCTCACACCAATTCTTTAAAATAGGAATCGTTATTCTCAATTTACACATAAGAACACTAAAGGAAGATTGGAGAAAGAACTTCTTTAAGATCCCAAATGTAATAAATGATAAAGCTAGTTTTCAAATCCTTTTCAACCTTATTCCAAAATCCATACCATTAAGTCTTATGCTATATTTTGCCTTACACTTTAAAAGGGACTCTTACTATATGAACTTAAGATATAAAAGGGGAAACAGTATAAACAAAAGCAAATAAACTTAAGTGAAATTTACATATGTATTATAACGTATGGTAGTAGGTGGTGGCAGGTTTGGGGTGCCTAACTTGCCTTTTCTGCTTTCATGCCTCATGGGTATTAGCTCAGAAACCAGCACTTCCTAAAGACATCTCATGGTTGCTTAAAAGGAAGTTGGAAGATTGGGGATGAAGAGAGGCTGACCTGTGTTTTCCTACCTAGACACAGAGGATGAGATCTGTAGGTGTGAACTCACCAACCTAGTCAGGACTGAAACAGACCACCAGAGGACAGGAGGGGTGTCACTCTGACTCCATTGGAGAAAGACACTCCCCATAACCAATCACTTTTTGGTTTGGGCTGTGACTATTTCAACCAGAGGTAATAAAATGATAATCATGTGGAACCACTTCAAAAGATGACATACTGTGAAGGACATAAAATTGTTGATCTTACTGAAAGGCATTATCAGGCTAACTTCTGTGAATATGTAGAACACCCAGAGAAAGCTGAAGCTCCATTTAATGATTTGGAGATGGCAGACATTGCAAATTTCCATACTAGGTTGCTCGTGAGCAGGACATGCAGAGTTGGGTGCCCAGAGCTGCATCGAGAGCTATTTAGACTTTGTGGATGAGGTTCACAGTTTTATCGGGGTGGTGGTTCTTCTGGGAATTAAAAGTGACAGAAGTCAGTGAATTATCATTGCTGGATATCCCGCCATATTGTCCACCTCATTAAAAAAATAAACAAATCTGTATTTGAAGCTCAGTGATGAACAAGTCTGTAAGTGAGGTAATGTGTAGCTACTCAAGAAGTCCATTTTTCAGATTTCTACATCAGGGCTTAAGCCACAGGAAAAACCTGTGTTCAACATCAGAATAATTCCTAATGAAACACAAGAATGTCTGTGTGCCCTTAATCAGGTGACCAGCTATCCAGGCAGTAAATTCATATAATTGGAGAGAAAACAGGGAGAAACTCACTACTTTAGTTTGCATGCTTTTTGCATATTGAGCTCAAAACTCCAATGTGTAAACTGAAAAGAAGGAAATTAATTAGCACAATTTCCTGCAGGATTATTTGGATTAGAAAAATGGAAGTTTCGCCTGATTTTAAGTGTTCATGGCTGTTCTCTCTCAACACAATTCTGGCTAAATGCAGTAAACTGTATCCTATTCAAATATGGGGGAAATCAATCACTCTTCCATCATATATTGAAGAACTCCTTTGTTTCATGTATATAGACCCAGGGCACTGTGGAGAGTAAGCATGTTTTATGCAGCCAAACTCTGAGAAAGTGGGGAAAGAGCTGAGAGGACTATATATGAGCAAGGTTTCTACTTTAGAAGAATGAGAATACACAGATTCCCACCAAAATTATACATCTCTAGCTCAGTACTTGGTACCTGAGAAGTACTCCCTAAATATTTTTGAATATGGAATTCAGTAGAGAGAAAAAAATAGCCATGATTTGCTGGGTTTTACTCATGAAACTACATTTCATTTTGGCCTCAAAACCTTCCCCAATAAAAAGGCTATGGTCTTAGCCATCCATATATACTTCTCTTAATTTTCCATGATAAGTCCTCAGCTAGTGTAAATTTATAGAAAGGTTAACACTATGATGTCCTATAGATGAAATAACTTAAATAACATAGCATTTTCCAAGATATACAGTGACTCTAGACATCATCGGGCCTCCACACAAAACCTGCTTTTTCAGATGGTGAATGGATGTGAAAAGTTTTACAAGCACTTATTTTCCAAATGTTGAAGAATTTTAATTTTTTTCTTGTTATAAAATGTTGATGTTCCAGCCACTGAAAATAGTGCAATATGAAAACTTGCTGAACTGCTTTTTGTCAGGAGAAAGAAAACAACTTGTTTGGCACAAGTCATTCATTTTCCAGCAATATGAGCAATAAAGGGACTAAATTCTTAGAAAAATACAAAATCCAACCCCACCTACCTGATGTTTTCAGAAGATACTGCATACTCAGCTTAGAGTCTGGAAACACTTATAATTTGAAGTTCTTAATGAACCGATGGAAAGGTTAAGTTGTTAATAATTTCTTTAATTTATAAGCTAAATGCATAGTCATCAACTCCTAAGTAATTATGAACAAAATATTTAAACTCTTTGTTTCAATCTAGCCAACAATAATGTAGGCAAACCAAACTACCTGTTTCTCTAAATATTTATTAACAAATAATGGTAAAATAATAATAATCCTTTTTTGAATATTAGTGTTTTCCACATGTCAGGCATTATGAGAAAGGCCTTACTTGAATTAGCTCATTTTGTTCTCACTACAATCCTAAAATATGTTCTATAACCCCATTTTACAGGTAAAGAAAACTGAGGCTTTTAGAGGATAAGAAACTTTCCCAAGCAAACAAAAACGGTTCTAGAATAAACTCAAGTCAATCTAACTATAAAATCAGTGTCCATAAACATTTATTAAAATTATAAATAGGTCTCAGATTAAACATCATTATTCTCCCTACTGAATGATATATCACATGGTCATAATGCTAAGCCATGAAGTAGATAGATAGATAGCTCTCATACATACTCTCTCTGCTTTCTCTACAATCCAAACACCCACTCTCTTCTTTCTATGACTCTTCTTAGATTCTTGCTGTGCCTCTGAATAGATGAGTCAATTTTATAACTCAGGGGAAAACAAAAAACTTCTGTCACTTTTAGACATAACATGACTTATTTTTTACAATGAATATGTCTGCTAAAATAATCAAAATCCAAACTTCTTTCACAATGAAAACATCTTTTTCCCCCATATCTAGGAGTGAATTCATATTTTCAGGGGCCTAAAGTTTACACAGCTTGTGATAAAGCCTATTTATAAAAGATAATGCACAAATTTACATATAAAATTAGATACAAATGTGAATATTTATTGTGTTGTCACCAAGATATTAGATTAGGAAGCTTTAGTTTGTAGAAGGCAGTGGTACTCACTGTAGTGAGTGAAAATTATAGAAGGACTGCAGACCCTGGGATGCCTAGGGTCAAGAGATTACAGGCAGAGGAATGTAAAAAAAAAAACATTTATGGTCCCTAGAAGAAGCTGAGTGAGGGGCTTTGGGAAATGAAGAAACTTAAAAGAAGCCAAAAACATACACACACACACATACACACACATTCAGGCCCAGAAAAGACATAAGAAGGAATTAAGAATTCACTCAGGCTAATCTCAAGGCTAGGTGGACCCCCTAAGTAATGGCAGTCTTCTACACCAGAAAACACTGGGAAATGTGACTTTAAGGAAAAAAAGCTCAATTTTCAACAAATTATTGCAAGGCATACAAAGAATCAGGGAAACATGGACCATGCACAGGACCAAAATAAATCTCTAAAAAAAATCTCAGAAGAAACATATACTATAGGACTTACTAGACAAAGAATTTAAAATAACTGTTTTAAACAATTTTAAAGAGCTAAAAATAAATGGGTAAAGATTTAAAGGGAATCAAGAAAACAATATATGAACAATATGATATCAAAAAAACAATCATAAAAATAATCATACAAAGTTTAAGTATTAATTAATTTATTAAGTTTGATCAGTTATTGAAAAATGCAATAACTGCTTTTAAAAATTTACTAGAGGAGTTCAACAGCATGGTTGAAGAGGCAGAAAAAAGAATCAGTGAATTGAAGACAGGCCATTTCAAATTATCAAGTGTGAGGAGTAAAACAAACAAACAAAAAAGACAAAATCTGAATAGAGCCTAAAGACTAGGGTCACCCTTAAGTGGACATTAGAAATCTAAGAATGAGAAGAACAGACATTATTTTAACTCATAATGACTTAAAACCTCTCAATTTTTGAGGAAATACATGGATATACAAATACAAGAAACTCAGCAAACTTTAAGTAGGTGAAGCCAAAGAGAACCACCAGGACACATTATCATCAAACTATCAAAAGACAAAGGCAAAGAGAAAATCTTGAAAGCAGCAGAAGAAATGTGACATGTCACATACAAGGGATCTTCAATGGGACTTTCAATGGATTTCTCAGCAGAAATCTTGTAGGTCAGAAGGCAGTAGGATAATACAGTTAAAATGCTGGGGGTTAGGAAAACTGTCAACCAAGAAATCTATATTAAACAAAACTATCCTCCAAAAATGACGGAGAAATTAAAACATTCCCAGGTAAACGAAAATCACTTTCCTATAGAAGTGCCTACTAACTCTAATTCTTACAACAAATAAACAAGCTGGGTATTGTGTTGCTTATTTCACAGATGAGGAAATTAAACATAACAGTATAAAGTGTCCACTATATGTCAAGCAGCTATAGGTGAACACCAGATTCCAACACTGATCATTTCCATTCAGAGGATATTTATTTAGAAGTTATTATGTGCCAGACGCAATGGTAGGTTCTAGAGATGCAATGAACAAGATATATCCTGTCACTGAAATTTGCTTGCTGAATTCCATAGGGACCTTATTCGACACGAGGTGGGAAAGAATTGCCCAATCATGAGGTGCCTGAATTTCTGACCACAAAATCATGAGCTCTAATGAAATGGTTGTTGTTTTAATAAACAAACAACAACAAAAGCTCATGGAGTAGACTACCAATGAGGGAGAAAAATAGAAATGTGCCAGAGAGATCCTGATAGTGCATGGATGCAAAGGATGTGTGATAATTCAGGGGCTAGAAGGAAAAGAAGACTAGGCAGGAGGAAGAATGGCTCTGCCAGTACAATAGGGGAGAAGGAAGATAGAATGTGTGTGTATGCAGGTGGCTGTGTATGTAGGTTTAGAATCAAGACTTCCCATCTAACAGCTTCTACTTTTAATCTAAAATAAGAGGCAAGGTCAACTGCTGAAATTGGAAAAATTCTCAGTGGGGTGGGGTGAGATTGTGCAGGGTGTGCAAATAGTTGGAAATATGCCTTGTGTTTAGCAGAATAATCAGTGAAAAGAGACATGTAACAAGATCACCCATCTCTTTGTCTTCTATCTCATCTCTCTTTCTCTCTCTCTCTCTCTCTCTCTCTCTCTCCCCTTGCTCCTTCCCTCCCTCCCCTTCTTCCTCTCTCCTTTGTTCCTCCCTTACTCTCTCTCTGTTTCACTTCTCAGTTATTCAACCTGGAGCACAAATATCTAATACCAAGTGATTCTGGAGTTTTTTCTTAAACATCAATTATTAATAGATTTTTCATCCCACAGAACATAGTTACACAGAAGATCTTTCAATAGAACATTTGTTCTCTGGTTTTTCTACCTTAGGACCACATCTTTACTCTCCAAGATTCTAACTTATTACACAGTTCTCAGAAATATGTTCAGGTAAATTTCAGCTAAACACTATTTTTGGCTATCACTACTCCATACATTACCTGAAATAAATGAGGATCTACTTTACAAGTGTCTGCTCATCTCTACAGCTTGGCAGCCAGTGATATTCTGTCCACAGTTACAACTCAGCAGTAGGCTTAGTGGAGTCAGATTTACTCGATTCTGATTCCTTTAATTCCAATTTGCATGAAAGAAATTTGAGGCACTTATTTAAATTCTCTGAGTCTCTGTTGACTCATCATTATAATGGACATTATAATAACTATCTTTTACACAGGCATTGTGAGAATTAACTGCCTATATTTAAATTAAAGTGATCATAATTCCTAACTCAGGCTAATTGTCCTAGTGTTATTATTAATAATGTCCCTTTCTATTCTTAAAATTGTCCAGATTTAAATAGAAAGTTATTTGGTCACCCATTAGGGTCAGTGGTATGTTTGTAATTGTTTAGGAACCAGTTCTCCACAGACATAAAAAAAAACCTGATTTGTAGCATTTGTCAATTTCTGCAGTGTAAATATCCCCACTGTAAGTTAACAATATGTTTAACTTACATAATTCTTGAAAATTTAATAATTGGGAGATAGCTCTAGCCATCATTGACATCTCAACATTAGATGCATACTGGAATAACTTATGTAGCTATAAATAAATTAAATCCCACCTTCAGAGATTCTGATGGATTGGTCTGAGGTGAGTCCTGGCACCGGTTTTGCAAAAGCTCCCCTGATGAGCCTGACATGCAGTCAATATTGAGAACCTTTGCCCTATATACACCCACCTATGATCAATAAGCGGTGGCTATTCCATTGTATGGGATTGTCCTATGATAATTTTCTCTTGAATGATTTCCTCTTCTTTTGCTCAGACTTTGGTATAAATGTTAGTATGTACATTTGGAAAACTACTTGAAAACAAAATTCTGAAAGACTTCTTGATTTCTTCTTCAGGTTTTTCTTCATGGATTACTCCCTATTTGAAAATAAATGTGTTCTTTTAACCTTTGTGTTATTCTCCTACCCAATTTTTTTTTTTTTTTTTTTTTTTTTTGAGACAGAGTCTCACTTTGTTGCCCAGGCTAGAGTGAGTGCCATGGCATCCTAGCTCACAGCAACCTCAATCTCCTGGGCTCAAGCAATCCTACTGCTTCAGCCTCCCGAGTAGCTGGGACTACAGGCATGCTCCACTATGCCCGGCTAATTTTTTGTATATATTTTTTAGATGGTCAATTCATTTCTTTCTATTTGTAGTAGAGACGGGGTCTCACTCTTGCTCAGGCTGGTTTCGAACTCCTGCCCTCCAGCGATCTGCCCGTCTTGGCCTCCGAGAGTGCTAGGATTACAGGTGTGAGCCACCATGCCTGGCCTCCTACCCCAATTTTTACCACCCTTCCTATGTTTACTTCTAAACTTTACCCATTCTGCAACTTTCCCCTTGGGTGTCTTTTGTGGAATTTGTAATATGATGGCAGGAAAGACAAGGCATGGAGATCATTCAAATGGACAGCAGGGTCATGACTTGGACACACCACCTGAGAATTTTCAATGTCATGGGCTACTGAGGATGGGAAGAAAGCAGTAATTCAATCACAGATGGAGACAGCAAACCAACCCAATGGACTCACGCCAGCTAAGGAAAACAGGGACTACTTGAAATTGATAAGGTATAGTTTTGATATTCCAAGGGATCTAATCTAGTTGTTGGAACAGGCAAGGATGCTATTCAAAGAGAGAGGGAGATGGAAATCAATGCTTTGCTGACTAGTCTATTGCAGGGAGAGGAGTATCACACAAAAAATTGTAAAATAGAAGATTTTCATTTTCGAATACTTAAAACTCTCTCCCTTCATTTTAGAGATAGACAATTTATTTTGGTGAATTATTCACTGAAACTTTGTTTCTTAAGCTTTATAAATTACTTTCTTAGTCAAGAAGCAGTACCCATATTGTTTTCTGAATATTTCCAGAAAATATTGATTTTAGGAAGAAAATGACAAAAGATAAATCTATTGAAGGGTGAATAGATGAGGTCAAGATCAAAGTTTCACATTCCAAGTTGGTAGGGAACCAGGAGCATCAGCATGACCTGGGAATTTAGGCATAGAGCCAAAAATCTGCATTTTTACCTAAGCTTTCAGGTGATTCTGATGCACACTAAAGTTTGAGAGCTTTACACAGTCCCAAGGAATAAGGAATCATCTCCAAATAAATGTTCAATTTGGGAACTACTGGCTTATTTTATGCAACCACATACCTGGTTTTCTGGAGCATGCAAGTTATTCCCATTAAGATAAAGGTATCTCACAGGTAGCAAGCTGTGATATGTCATCCTCTTACACAAGGAGGAATGCTGAGTGTCTATGTCCCTTCTCAAAAGTCCTAATGCTAACTTCTGTCACACTTAGATTTATATTTTATTATGAGATTTCTCATAGCACCCAAGATATTACTAAAAACTTGTCAAAAGGTGCAGCTCTAGATTACCAACATAGTTTTGCAAACATGTTGATAAACCAAACATAAAAATTCTTCTTGAAAATACTTTCTGCAGGACTGACAAGGGAGCCTGGTTCATATCATTAATAGTCATTATAGGAAAGAATAAGATGAGAAAATAGTGTTTAGTTATCAGAATTTGGTGTTTTAATTTATTAATCATATGATTCAATCTCGCTACAACCTTTAGAGTACACATTATTGTTCCCATTGTACAGATAAGGAAGTTGAGGTCAGGCATAGAGTTAACTGGCAGGGCCAAGATAGAAACCTAAGCCTGTTCTCTGTCACAGATACATCATGACTTCATATTGTTACAATTAAATTAACAAATAAGGCTTTTGATCTCCATTCCAGCTACGGAAACATCTCCAGAGTTTAAAAAGTGAGTGTGTATTCATCCTTTTGTCACTTTTCCTTCACCATGCTGAACTCTGCAGGGGACAAAGAGATTTCTAGTATGATCTCCATTCTCAAAGAACAAATGTTGGTTTAAAATGAACCAGAGGACAATATGAGATAATCTAAACAAGCTCTGAAATGTGTGGCACAGATGCAAGGGACTTTGGGACTCTGGAAAGGAGAAAGAGGTCAGTGGCCTGAAGGCCTTGGGACAGGATTTGTTGGAGGAAGTACGAGTAAGACAGGTTTTGGAACTAAGCAATATTTAGACAGCTGGAGGAAAGCAGGCCAGGAGAGCTGCTCCTCAGCTAAGCAGATTTGTAATATAGCAGATCTTGTTCAATCTGGAGATGATGAGATTATGTTATTATTTCCTTCCTTCTAGGGGAAATTTATTGAAAGATGGCCCCCTGCAACCACTCAGAAGATACTGCACAGGTCCTCCTCGGACCACTGACAGCTCAAAAGCTAATGCTCAGAGGAGAGAGGTGAGTAAAGGCCATTTGACGACCAGCCCATGAAAGGAGTCAGAAGTACATGTCTCTTGATTCATGTCTAGTTCATAACAACATAAATGTAATGTTAGCCCAACTAACACATGCTATTTTGCAGTATAAAATGTTTTTTTTTGTGAAGCCGGATATGTTGTTGTTTTATTTTATTTTTCTTCAAACCTATGTTACTTTGAGTATAGCAAAGCGTGGTCAACGAACAGGGGCTTTGACATCAGGCAGAATTATGAATAGTTTTTGTCATTGAATTTGAGCTCACAGTCTGCTGGGCAACTGTGCTAAAGGGAAAGTATGGCTCTGAATGGCTAAGTCACTTGTTCAGCGTTAGTCAGTGGCAGACCCAGGTTTCAAACATCCTGACTCCAAATATGTTTCCCTTAACCACTGTTCTTTCAACTTGATTCCAGACAACACTGGGTGAGCTTAGGTGATTAGCTCATTTGGGCTTTGGGTTTTTTTTCATCTGCACAATGAATATAATGAGATCTTCTTCCCTAGGCACTCTGAGGATCACACGAAAAATATCCACAAACACCTGCTCACAACTACTTAGCGAGCAAGCACCTAATTTATATCCCATCATCATCCTGAACTGACCAGACACCTTGCTTGCCCGGCCAATACTATCAAAGAATGGAACCTTCTTTTGCTTTAAACACCACGGCCAGAAAAAAGAGAAGGTTGCTCTGTACATGTTATTCCTTTGATTTTATTTTACCACAGGGAATAGAAATAATGACTATCAATTACAGCAACATCAAGGAGACGGTTTGGTAAAAATTTCTGATGAGCCTATATATTTCCCTCAGATTCTCTTAAGATTTATTTCTAAAATGTGAACTCCAAATCTTCATCAACCTTTCAGACCCTTACTCATTCAGGGACTCCAAAGAACACACGTCACTAGAAATTCATCATTTATTTTGAAACTGCATTGCGAATTTGTCTACTATGAGAGGGATATGGGAAAGAAAAAGCCCAATCCTTTTTCTTTTTGGAACAGCTGTGTCCCTGAGCCACCAGCAGCTGCTTCACAAATTGCCCAGTCATTAAATAATTATCTCCTCATCATAAGAGCAGCTGGGAGAGATAGCCTCTTTCCCTTCCCAACACAACCCTCACTCCCTCCTGCCTCCTCCCCCACCATGCCCTGAAATGTGCCAGGCCTGCAAAAGTGTGGGATTGGTTTTCTTCTTGTAATTGAAGACTGTACTTAAGCATTCTTATCACTGATTATTTTTTAGTATCCCTTAAAGCTGCAGTCCCCAAGGCTGCAGAAAGGTACCCGTCCATGGCATGTTGGGAACTGGGCTGCACAGTAGGAGGTGAGTGGCAGGTGAGCGAGTGAAGCTTCATCTGTATTTACAGCCACTCCGTCAGCATTAGATTCCCACAGGAGTAAGAACCCTTCTGTAAACTGCGCATGCAAGGGATCTAGGTTGCGTGCTCCTTATGAGAATCTAATGCCTGATGGTCTGAGGTGGAGCTGAGGCTGTGATGCTAGCGCTGAGGAGCGGTTGCAAATACAGATTGTCATTAGGAGAGAGGTTTGACTGCACAATAAACGTAATGTGCTTGAATCATCCCAAAACCATCCCCCACCCCGATCTGCAGAAAAATTATCTTCCATGAAACAGGTCCCTGGTGCCAAAAAGGTTGGGGAACGCGGCCTTAAAGGCAACAAAAGAATGACTTGGGAATATGCAATCTTGGATCTCTAAGTGACATGGAGTATTATCTAGGATACTGCCCTTATTTTGTTGGTAAGGAACTTAAGTGCAGAGAAAGAGTTTATTCAATGTCCTATGTAGCAAGCAACAGGGCTGAGTGTTGGACTCAGATCTTACCACTTATGGCCCAGTGGAGTGTTCTCTCCTACTCTGTGAAAATGGGCAATGAACTTGCCTCATCTTCCTAAGAGTCACCTACTCTCTGGTGTCAGAAGAAATAGATGTGAATGGGTAATATTTTCTTTGCTTTGTAGTAAGAAGGAGGACGATGTTGGAATTTTAGCAATTTGCGTATATTTTTCAAAAGTGTATAGAAAATACCAGAATGCTTCATATAACCACAAATCATATACTCAAAAATATCAGTCAACCCCATCAACCTTCCCCATACCCAGACAAGGTCAAGGAAAGTTCACATTTTATAAGTAAACAGAAAATTTTAGGGGAACATTAAATCTTCCAAGAACCATTGCCTGGCCTACATTTTGGGGTTAAATCAATTTTAAGTTCTTCCTTTGCCTCCATCCCCTTTATATTTTTTTATATTTTCACTTCCAAATTCCACCAAAATAGTGATTTCTCTTCTGGAAGCATTTTACCATATCTTAATCCAGTGTCTTATATCATGTGGCCCATGGAAACTTTACATGTGTTCTAAGGATCTAGGACAGGAGTAGGAGGGGATAAAGGAGTGAGGAGGTACTTGTTAAAATGCAGGTTCCCAGGCCCTGGACATACTGAATCCTAATTTCTGGAGGGTGGGGTGAGGAGAGAGTTCAGAAATAGAAATAAGCATAATTTTCCCTTCTGTATCTGCTTCCATAACTTCAGATAACCAACCTGTCTTAGTCCATTTTGTGTTGCTATAATACCTGAGGCTGGGTAATTTATAAAGAAAAGAGGTTTGTTTGGCTCATTGTTCTGAAGACTGTACAAGAAGCATGGTGGTGATGTCTGCATCAGTTGATGGCTGCAGGCTGCTTCTGCTCATGGTGGAAGGAGAAGGTGAGATGATATGTATAGAAACCACATGGGGAGAGACAGAGAGAGAGAGAGAGAAGGTGGTGCCAGGCTCTTTGGCCCTTTTTTAACTACCAGCTCTCACAGGACCTAATAGAGTGAGAACTCACTCCCCCATCCCCCAGGGAGGGCATTAATTTATTCATTAGGGATCTGCCCCCAGGACCCAAACACCTCCCATTAGACCCTACCTCTAACATTGGGGATCAAATTTCAACATGAGGTTTAGAGGGGACAAACATCCAAACTATAGCACAGCCTATAAATACAAATGAGGTAACTTCAGTGCGTAAAACCCAATCTGCTAGACCACAGCTTCCAGTGGTGCTCCTCCTGGTGCTCTCAGAGGTGTGAGAGCCTCCAAGTGTCCAAACAGCACTTCACTTCCTTTGCCACTGACACCCTGTAGGATTCATACTGGGTTCTGTTTGAAGTAGGGAAAAGGATCCTGTCTCCACCTTGGATCGCATGTTGTCATCTCAGCTCAGGTGTTTTGCTCCTTGTCTCTGGGTCTCACAGAGTCCCTTGCAAAAATGGCCTCCTCAGCTTTCACATCCAGCTCTTACTTTTTACTGGTGTCTGACTTGAGTCTGGGGACATGCTATGCTATTAGCCCATAACTCAGCCTCTCGTCCTGCCACAACACCCCAAACATCCTCCTCTAGGACCCATTCTCCCTTGTATAGAACTCCTTCGTACAGATATGGGTTTCCATAGACTCAGCATTCAGCAGAAAGACTATGAATCCTAGTAAAGGTGCCAATGGAATATTCCCCTGTGTTTATTTTCACTCACTGGGCTTCATTATTTCAAAAATTGCCCTGTGCCTTATGTCTCCAGTCCTTGTATATATTCATTCTTATATAAGCCCGGGGGAAATGCATGGCAAAATATTAATAGGAAAAAAAGAGATAAAATAGGGACATACAAAAGGTCAGAAACAAAATTAGGGACATGAGAAAATTCTAAACATCAGCAATAGAAGAATGGGGAAACAGAACCAGGAACACATTGATAAGACCTGTGGGTAGGTCGAAAGCAATAAGCAATGAGAAAGCACAAAAAGAGATAGGAGACAAGCAACAGAATAATGATGATAATATTATCTAATATTTATTGAGCACCTATGCTGTGAGGCACTGTGCCATGTGCTTCAGTGGCAAAATCTCAGGTAAGCACCATAATAACCCTATCAAGTAAACAATATTTTGATTTCCATTTTATACTCTGCAAGTAAGACTTAATCAGGTTTGGTATGCATAGTCAAAGGCTGTTGAGATATTGAAATACTCTTACTCCAATGGTAAATCTGCTACCCTGACCACCCAGGCATTATTCTGTACTCTCACTGCTCCAAGTCCTATTCTGGGTCACCTCCCTTTGACACTCCACCCTTATCCTATTCCCCTCCCTACCTTGCCATGCATAATCCAGTGACTCAAACGTGCGTGTCTGGGGCAGTAGGAGCCTCCAGTATCTGCTTCTGGGTTATCTGCCACCTGCTCAAACTGGTTGGGCCTCACCAATTTTATATATTTTCACTATCACCTCTGATTAGAAGTCAAGTAAATTTCCCAGCTATAGCTGTTCTCCCTTCTCCACAGGGGATACAGTCCAAGACCTCCAGCAGATGCCTGAAACCACAGATAATACCAAGTCCTACATGTACTATGTTTCTTTTTCCTGTAATAGACGGCTATGATGAAGTTCAATTTATAAATTAAGCAGCACTGTAAGAGATTAACAGCAATAACTAATCATAAAATAGAGCAATTAAGTTAAATAAGGGTTCCTTGAACACAAGCCCTGCGATACTGCAACAGTCAATCTGATACCTGAGACGGCTTCAGCAAGGATACCTTGGACAAAGGGATGAATCATGTCCTGGGCAGGACAGAGCAAGACGGCGTGAGATTTCATCATGCTACTCAGAACAGAACACAATTGAAAGCACATGAATTATTTATTTCTGAAATTTTCCATTTAAAATTTTCAGACTACCATTGACCTCTGGTAACTGAAACCACAGAAAATGAAACTGTGGATAAGTGAGAACTGCTGTACTAAGTGATAAGTTAGGATTTGAACTAGGGCAAAGAGTTTACGGGCAAAAATAAAGGATAGGCGGAATATGTCATACAAAATAGGAGAAATGATGAACTTAATTTTTAAAAAAAGCTTCAAAATTGTCATTTGATGAATGACTTAAAAATGAGAGGGTCAGGGAGGGGCAGGTAGGAACTGGAAAATGAGCAGTGACGTCCCCTCCTCCCATTCAGTGAATGAGAAAGCTGGTTCCATGTTCTTCCCAGTCACCCAGTGGGTGTGCCTGAGCTGGGGACAGTCAGGTTTCACATTTCTGCTCTTTCCAGACTTGGGAGGATTCTGAAATGATTTTCCATATTGTTCTGATGGTCCACGGCAGCAGAAAAGAAAGCAATTGAAAAAATGCAAATCCAGCAGATGTGCTTAAATTAAGGAAACAGCAATAACAACGAGAGGTAGAAAACGTTAAGTCTTAGTTACAGCACCAAACAATTTACTTACTTCCTACCCACCCTCAAATCTGGGTCGTTAAGTGCAAGAAATACATTATGCAGACCTGATAATGAAAATCTACATTCCATAATTTGCAACCTGCTGGCAATGTTATGCCAAGTGCATGTTAAAGAAGGCATTCTTCAACCTAATTGCATGCAATTTTTCCCCTTTCTAATTGTGTTATGAAAATACCTCTATCTCACTCATGCACACCCAGATCACTTTGCTTTCCCCTAAAGCACATCAGTAAAACAAAATAAAACTGATGGCTTTTTACTTTGTTATGCACCCAGAAATCCCAAATAGAAGTAAAATGGTGACTGGCAAGCACTCTTTTTCTGTAAGTCTGCAGGTCAGATCTGGGATTTTTTTTTACTTGTTTCCAGGATTAGGACTGCAAATAATAGCAACCCGGCACACACAGCATTATGTTACAATTGCCTACAGCATTCAGTACAGTAACATGTGGTACAGGTTTGTAGCACAGGAGCAATAGGCTATCCCATATAGCCTAGATGTGTGTAATGCTATGCCATATAGATTTGTGTAAGTTCACACGAGGATGACATTGCCTAATGACACATTTCTCAGAATGTATCCCTATCATTAAGTTATGCATGACTGTAAATGTATACATCCCATTACCTTTTGTCTCTATGCTCATTCAAGACAAACTATTACCGAACTTTGGGGACTTAAAGTTATGCTGATTCCCTTATTTAATAAAAGAAAAATTAAGCTTTCACGGTTTGTGACTTTTCTTATTACTGCTATCTGCTGGGACCTGAACCTGTTTCAGCCGGGCACTAGGAAGCAGAAAGGCGCTGCAGCTGGGAGTTGTATGATCTCCCCATTCTGTTCTGGATCAGCACTTTTTAAACTTTAATTGGTACAAATCACATGAGGACGTTATTAAAATGAAGATTGTGATATAGCAGATCTAGAGTGAGGTTCAAGATTCTGCTTTTTTTTTTTACAATTTCCCAGCATATGTGGATGTTGTTCTGCAGACCACACTTTGAGAAGCAAGGCTTTAAATCTTAATTTAAAACTATTTTTTGTTTTTTAACTTGGGGGCGGAGGTGGTAGTGAGACAATTTGGCAGTAAGAGGGACTACTAATCGACAAACACTCTCATCTACTCCCTTTTCAGTCACCTTGACACCCCTGTCAGAATGCATAGAAAGAAAGGAAATAATCCTCAGAAAAACACCTATGAGGTGTTAAATCATACATCTTTTTAAAAAACTAAAATATGACTCAACAAATATACATTAAACATTGGTAAAGATTTTCTTTATCATTGAGTAATGAGGGAACCAGTAAGAATGCTATATCAGTTCAAAGGAGAAAGAATTCAAACAAAACACATGTATCCACACAATCAGAATTGCTGAAATAAATTTGTAAATATATACAAAGTGTATCAATAGTCACAGGACAATAACCAGTTGCATTCTACTGGACAGAATTCATTTGCATTCCCAGGACAAAGTCATTTGCTTTATTATAAGATTTCTATACATTACAGATTCATAAAGAGGTTCAAGTTGCTATAGAATCAGATAACATAGAAAGGCAGCTAAACAGGATACATAGGAATCACCATTTATCCATTTCAAAGTTTCCCCACAATTGTTCTTGACAGCAGTAACATTTTAGGAAAAATATCCTATATAAATTGAGAAGCCATGTGTGAAATAACAGATACTGCTCCCAAACTAGCTTTCCCATCTTATCTCCTCCTAGTCACACACTACCAGGCAACAGTAACCAGGCAATCACCTGATCACCGTCTCTCTGCCCTGACCGTGCAGAGCACGATGCACCTGTTCATCATTTTTTCACACCTCACCAGCTCCATAAGCACACAAATATTCCTGTTCTGATTCTCCTAAACTTCTTCAAATATTCTCTACCTGGGAAGGCTTGTCTCTAATATCATCTCCTCATTGAATAATAACAATCAAAATGATAAATGCCACTAACTAGATCACTCTCTTGAAGCTCTAGACTAGTCCGTGTGCTCACTTAGCTTATTATCATATGCCACATATACTTATTTATTTCCTGGTTCTCCCATTTTGTCTTTTTTCTCTTTCTTTCAATTACCACATCTTCCGTGCCTCAAAGTTACCTGTGTGTCGGCTCCTCAGGAGAAGGCAGATACCACATCCTATACAGGCAGCTGGTAAAAGCTTTTTGTAAAAGCCTACCCTGCATATGGGCACTCCTATATGTGTGTCTATACGCAGAGTAGGCAATTACAAAGTGGAACTGGAAGATGAGTTTTACAACAGCATAAACACAAATATATTCATGTCATTATATTCTCTATTGTACATTACTCCTGGCAAAGTGACGTGTAGGTATTCAGTAATATTTTCTTCAAATTTTATCTCTAGGAGAAATTGCAAAAGCAAATCAGAAATTCCAAAACACAATTCTGCTGGGAAATGATTTTTTAAAAATCTTTATTTTTTTTTTAATTGTTGCTTTTATACAGAGATTTTTTTTAGACAAGCTTAACTACAGACAAACTAATCCAAATGGTGAATGAGGATAACTGTGATTTGATCTCCTACTCAAAATTGCTATCTGATTTCCCTAGGCTCACAGCGGCTCAGAGCATCCCAGGCTGGGAGGGAATCTGATAAACTCAGTGAGTGTGTGTGCACTGTGAGCTGACCCTTCCTCCATAGGGGTGGCATTTTAAAAACTATTTCTAATATTAGTCACTTACCCTCAAAGACTGTTCGTAGCAGAATTCAAGGCACTGAGGCAGAGGAAAGATTTGAGAGGAGGAGTTTTAGGTGTTAAGTTCCCAAACTCATTCTATGTGGCTGTGTTGATTCGACCTTATGAAAGAGGCCGCTGGGTGTGGGAGGACTCAAGTTCATGGTGGGCTTGAGTATGGTTCCTTCATTTTCTAGGAGCAAGTGTGACCTTCCTTGAGTTACACAAATCCTTGAGCCCTAGTCTTCATGGTTAAATGGAAATGATGCCTACCTGTTGCAATTACTTAAGGACTTAAATAAAGATGTATTATATCTGTGTATGACATGTGTACGCATGTCACAACACTCACACTTAGAAACCACTCTATCCATGCAGTAATGGCTGATTCCATCTCTCCCCTGGTTAGTTCATATGATTTCTAAGTTTGCCAGACTATCTTCCAACAAAACAAAAACAGGGAGAGAAACAACCCAAGACCTGGAGACCTCAGAAGGCTTTGACTAATGAATTTTCAGTTTATTTGTCAAAGTGAGTGAATTTGGCCTGCTTGAAACAAAGTATTCAGCTTTTCTGTATTTTAAAAGTGTTGCTATAAAAATGTGATTCTTTTAAAATATTTAAATATAGGCTTTATTTTGTGACTTCAATCAACCTCAGGCCATGATTAAAAAGATGCTTAGTAATGTTTTGTTTTAGAAAACATTAATAAAAAATGTTACTACCATGGATTTATTTGACACACATATAAACAATTCAGAGGGTAGAAGTTATTTAAGAGGTCCATTTGTGATTAATAAGCCTAGGGCCTTATGAATATACACAATTTGGTGACTCACAATATCTCCCACTGAAGGTCTCATCTTCTTCTGAAAGTAAACACATCGATAATGTAAACAGTGTTTTTTTATTTTTTTTGGCCTAACTTATTATTCCCTGCTTTGAAGAATGGTATCTTCAGCCATGCAATAGCAGCCATCCTCACAGCCCTCTATATCCCAGCATGTGTCTACTGTAGTCCCTTATATCTTGGCATTTATCTCTTATTCACCATCAGCTTGGCCATTTATTCTTTCACTAATTAATATTTATTGAATATATACTATGTTCAGCCACTTTCTAAGGTGGCTTCGAAGGCATCAGAGAACTAAACAAAAAAGCTTGCTGTCCTGGTGTCTACATTTTAGCAGGGACAATTAGACAACATACTTAATAATTAAGTAAATTCTAAACTATCGTAGAAGGTGG
>VSMD01005792.1:0-28478 GCA_008750895.1 Mirza zaza
ATTTTTAATTTTTTTGTCAGTGTCTCACTATGTCGAGGTTTCACTATGTTGCTCAGGCTGGTCTCGAATTCCTGGCCTCAAGCAATCCTCCCACCTCGGCCTCCTCAAGTGCTAGGATTACAGGTGGGAGCCACCAGGCCTGGCCAAAATTTTTTCATTTTATCAAATTATTGGGTTTTGGTATCAAGTTACTCATACTATAGATCATCTTTTTGATGTCTATTGAATATGCCATATTTTTTATTTCTGATATTGGCAAATGTATTTTCTCTCTTTGTTTCTAGGTCAGTCTTCTTAGAAGTTATCAATTTTATTGATCTTTTCAAAGATCAATAAAAATCATAAGTTTTGGCCCAGCGTGGTGGCTCACGCCTGTAATCCTAGCACTCTGGGAGGCTGAGGTGGGCGGATTGCTCAAGGTCAGGAGTTCAAAACCAGCCTGAGCAAGAGCGAGACCCCATCTCTACTATAAATGGAAAGAAATTAATTGGCCAACTAAAAATATATACAAAAAATTAGCCGGGCATGGTGGCACATGCCTGTAGTCCCAGCTACTTGGGAGGCTGAGGCAGGAGGATCGCTTGAGCCCAGGAGTTTGAGGTTGCTGTGAGCTAGGCTGACGCCATGGCACTCACTCTAGCCTGGGCAACAAAGCGAGACTCTGTCTCAAAAAAAAAACAACTAAGTTTTGAACTGGGGGGGCAATGGTGTGCACCTACAATCCCAGCTACTTGGGAGGCACTATTCTGGGGGACAGACACACTTGAAATTCTGACTCTGGGGGAGAAGTGAGGGCAAGGGAACACACATAACCTAAACATTTGTACCGCCGTAATATGCTGAAATAAAAAAAAAGATTACTTTATCATCCTGTTGTTCTCTTTTAATACTTCATATTTTCTCTGATATTCTCTCATTCTGTTTGGAACCCATAACAACCAGGTTTTCAACCACATCACTCTGCCAAAACTGCTCCTGTCAAGATCACTAATGGGGCCAGACGCAGTGGCTCACACATTTAATCCTAGGACTCTGGGAGGCCGAGGTGTGAGGATCACTTGAACTCAGGAGTTGAAGAGCAGCCCGAGCAAGAGCGAGACCCCGTTTCTAATAAAAATAGAAAAAATTAGCCGGGCATGGTGGCGCATGCCTATAGTCCCAGGCTACTTGAAAGGCTGAGGCAGCAGGATTGCTTGAGCCCAGGAGTTTGAGGTTGCTGTGGGCTAGTCTGAAGCCACAGCACCCTAGCTCAGGCAACAGAGTGAGACTCTGTCTTAAAAAAAAAAAAATCACTAATGTATTGCTAAATCCAGGGCAATTCTCAGTCCTTATCTTACTTGACTATAAGAAGCAAATAGGCCTTATCTCAATAAAAACAACTCTAAGTCACGAATTAAGATAAAAATTCAATTAACAGAAAACATGCTTAACTCCTTTGGACAAACATTATAGTACATTTATAGATATCAATGTTAAACTCTTCTTTGTCCTTTAAACAGTTATTTCTTTTCCTTTTTTTTTTTAATTTTGTGAACTGTGACTCAGGAGATATTTCCTTTATTTCAACTATATATTTGACCTTTTTTCTTTTCTTTTCTTTCCTTTTTTTTTGAGACAGAGTCTCACTTTGTTGCCCAGGCTAGAGTGAGTGCCGTGGCATCAGCCTAGCTCACAGCAACCTCAAACTCCCGGGCTCAAGCAATCCTCATGCCTCAGCCTCCAGAGGAGCTGGGACAACAGGCGTGTGCCACCATGCCCGGCTAACTTTTTCTCTATATATTTTTAGTTGGCCAATTGATTTCTTTCTATTTTTAGTAGAGCTAGGGTCTCGCTCTTGCTCAGGCTGGTTTTGAACTCCTGACTTTGAGCGATCCTCTCGCCTCAGCCTGCCAGAGAGCTAGGATTACAGGCGTGAGCCAGCTCGCGCCGGCTTTTGCTTTTTATCATTACTAATATCCTAACATAATTGTGTTGTGTTCAGGTGTTTAATGTATTGTTCTTTTGGAATTTGTTGAGACTGGATTTATGGCTTTGCACACAGTTAATTGTATTAATGTTCCATGTGTGCTTGAAAAGAATGTGGGCTAGTCCAACTGCAGTGGTGTTTACAACTAATTGGTCACAACCAGTTACAGATTTATTTGTTCTGTCTCCACTCCCACTGCCTCACTTGACCAGCCAAAAGTAAAAAAAAAGTGTATTTTTCCAAATGTTGGATACAATGTTCTAGACATATACCCATTATATTACAGTTGTTAATCACTGAGTTTCTTTCTTTTTTTTTTTTGTCTGCTTAATCTATTATGTATTGAAAGAGGTTTGTGAAAATTTGTAATGGTAGAGTGGTCATGACTTCTATTTTTGCTTTTTATTTTTTAATACTTTGCTATTAAATATATACAAATTTAGAATTGTTATATTATCTATATGAGTAAAATATACTCACGGTGAATTAACATGTTATCATTATGAAGATACCCTTTTTGTTTGTCATGCTTTTTGCCTTAGTAATCGCGGTTTGAGATCCATCCATATGGATGACCAGCTTTCTCTTGGTTAGTACTTGCCTATCTTTTTTTTTTTTTTTTCTGAGACAGAGTCTCGCTTTGTTGCCCAGGCTAGAGTGAGTGCCCTGGCGTCAGCCTAGCTCACAACAACCTCAAACTCCTGGGCTCAAGCTATCCTACTGTCTCAGTCTCCCAAGTAGCTGGAACTACAGGCAGGTGGCACCATGCCCGGCTAGTTTTTTCTATTTTTTAGTAGAGACGGGGGTCTCACTCTTGCTCAGGCTGGTCTCAAACTCCTGAGCTCAAAGGAACCTCCCACCTCGGCCTCCCAGAGTGCTATGATTACAGGCATGAGCCACCGCACCCACCCTATATTTGCCTATCTTTTTTCAGCCTTTTGTTTTCTTTTAATAGTAAGAAGTCTTCACCTAATTTCAGCCTTATTTCCAATCTTGCTCCATCCTTATGTTTTAGATGTAACAGGCTAAAGATGCATACTAAAAATCTAATCTGATTACCTTTTTCTATTAACTGAAGAATTCTGTTTACATTTGCTATGCTTATAGAAATAGGTTTGTTTCTATCATCCTGTTATCTGCTTTCTATTTTGTACAGCTTTTTCTGTTTTCCTTCTCATCCCAACCTCTTGTCTATTTTTTAAAAGTTGGTTGGGGCCGGGCGCGGTGGCTCAAGCCTGTAATCCTAGCTCTCTGGGAGGCCAAGGTGGGCGGATCATTTGAGCTCAGGAGTTCGAGACCAGCCTGAGCAAGAGCAAGACCCCATCTCTACTATAAATAGAAAGAAATTAATTGGCCAACTAATATATATAGAAAAAAAAAAATCAGCTGGGCATGGTGGCACATGCCTGTAGTCCCAGCTACTTGGGAGGCTGAGGCAGCAGGATTGCTTGAGCCCAGGAGTTTGAGGTTGCTGTGAGCTAGGCTGACGCCACAGCACTCACTCTAGCCTGGGCAACAAAGCGAGACTCTGTCTCAAAAAAAATAAATAAATAAATAAAAGTTGGTTGGGTTTTTTTTTGTTTATGTAGTCTGTTTTTCCCCCTTTACTTGTTTGGGATTTATCATCTCTAAGGCTTATGCATTTATTTATTTAAATTTTTTAATGTAAAGTTTTATTACTTTTTTTTTCTTTTCTCTCCAACATCTGTGTATCTTAGGGCTTATGTATTTAATAGTCATCTTATTTTAATAATTTTGACTACTTTAAACCCTAAGTTGAACTTGCATTCCTCCAGAAAAGATCTGTTTGCTCTGTCAGTTGTTTAGGAGCTGCATTAACCTAGGATCACTTTAAGTTATATTTTCCATCTGTAGTTTCTTAATCACACAGGCAGTATGAAATCAGGCAGCAAAACTGCATGGAGACCAACATATAGTCAAAATTCTTAGGGAGTTTTTTTTTTTCCCTCTTCTGTCCAGCGCTAAGGTCAAAAAGCAAAAAATTGCTGTCTTCTGAAACATGGGTTTCTGTTTTTCACCTTTTATGCAAGGATCTCCTTTTAGACTACTTAGACCTTGTCTTGTATCCTCCATGCTCTGTGAAACCTTTCTGGGAAAAGTCCAGGATCAATGATACTCCTCAAATCCATGAAAAAGGAGAAAACTATAGTACACCATTTTTTTGTTTGTTTTTTGAGACAGAGTCTCACTCTGTTGCTCTGGCTAGAGTGGCGTCAGCCTAGCTCACAGCAACCTCAAACTCCTGGGCTCAAGCGATCCTTCTGCCTTGGCCTCCAAAGTAGCTGGGACTACAGGCAGTGCCACCATGCCCAGCTAATTTTTTAAAATATTTTTAGTTGGCCAATTAATTTCTTTCTATTTTTAGTAGAGACAGGGTCTCACTCTTGCTCAGGCTGGTTTCGAACTCCTGACCTCAAGCAATCCGCCCCCCTTGGCCTCCCAGAGTGCTAGGATTACAGGCATGAGCCACTGTGCCCGTCCAAGAGATCTCTTTTAAAAATACTGTATTATAGGCGAAGCGTGGTGGGTCACGCCTGTGATCCTAGCTCTCTGGGAGGCCGAGGCGGGTTGATTGCTTGAGGTCAGGAGTTCGAAACCAGCCTGAGCGAGAGCAAGACCCTGTCTCTACTATAAACAGAAAGAAATTAATTGGCCAACTAATATATATAGAAAAAATTAGCCGGGCATGGTGGCGCATGCCTGTAGTCCCAGCTACTCTGGAGGCTGAGGCAGGAAGATCACTTAAGTGCAGAAGTTTGAGGTTGCTGTGAGCTAGGCTGAGGCCATGGCACTCACTCTATGCTGGGCAACAGAGCGAGACTCTGTCTCAATAAATAATAAAAAAAAAAAGAGACACATTTGTTACTGAATGACTCTTGCCGTCTCTGTAGCTCATGGTGGTAAGAAGAAACCCGATGAAGGGGCACAGTGTGGAGCCTGCAGCCGCACCGCTCCAGGCCCAGAGGCTCTCCCTGTCTTTTCCTTGTCGCACCTGCCCAGCCCAATCTCAACTGCGACGTGTGGAAGTTTGGACAAGTGTCTGCAATAAACACTTCTAGTTCAAAAAAAGTGACAAGTTTCAACTTGAATTTTGTCTAAGCAAAGGGGTTTTGGCAGGTGTGAAAGGAGGAAGTCCTTTCTAAAGATCACTGTTATCCATCCAGCCATTTAACACTTAATATGCCAGCTAGCAATTTATGGTCTGTCAGCTCCAAATTCACCCTTCAATACCTGCTTTTTAGTGGGTGGAATTCCTTTAAGCATTTCCTTTTTGGAGTGTTAATTAAACCTGATGCTTTCTCAGTAGATGGCGCTGGAAGGATATCGCAGGAGGAAGGGGGATTATCTTGCTGGTTCCAGTGGCTACACCATAGGTCAGCAGTGTAGATGAGAGGACATGTGGTGGTAACCTGCCCCAGCCACACTCTGGCCTAGGATCACTTTGGCAGGGACACCGCACTCCGGGCCTCCTACCTGCACTAGTGCCCCAGCTCGCTCTGCACACCTGCGTGTCTGGTTACCAGCCGTGGCTTACCTAAGTTGTTCCTGCTTCCCAGGGATTGACTGCACACCAGAACTGGCCTGGGCAAACTGCCAAATTTCTCTGCTACCCAGTGGGCTGCAACTATACCTTCTCCAGCAAGGTGTGAACCTCAGAACAGGGAGATGGAGGCGGCCTCCCTTCGGAGCTGTTCTTCCTCAGATAACCTCCCTCAGCCCTAGTTGCTTGTATTATAGCTTGATATTCTTTATATTACACCTTCCCTGTTCAAACCAGTGTGTGGTTTCCATCTCCTGATAGGACCCAGACTGATACACTTGACATCAACTGTATGTCAGCCAGTTTTCTAGGCACGAACAAGACAGACGAGGTACTTGCTTTTTATGGTGCTTATATTCTAGAAAGATTGTTAATTAAGAGCTACCATGGAAAACTTTTAGGTAGAATATCCCAAACACAGGGGGACAAGTGTAAGTGATAAGGAACTTCATGAGAACTAGAAAGACCAGTGGGGTTTGACTTCAGTAAGGAAGGAGGGTTACCATGAGATAAAGTTGAAGAAGAGGCAAGCCTGTTATGTGGTAACTATAACTTATAGTCAGGGAAGTTTTTTTTTTGAGACAGAGTCTCACTTTGTTGCCCAGGCTAGCGTGAGTGCCCTGGCATCAGCCTAGCCCACAGCAACCTCAAACTCCTGGGCTCAAGAAATCCTATTGCCTCAGCCTCCCAAGTAGCTGGGACTACAGGCATGCACCACCATGCCCAGCTGATTTTTTCTATTTTCTATATGTATTAGTTGGCCAATTAATTTCTTTCTATTTATAGTAGAGATGGGGTCTCGCTCTTGCTCAGTTTCTAACTCCTGACCTTGAGTGATCCACCCGCCTGGGCCTCCCAGAGTGCTAGGATTACAGGCGTGAGCCTCCGCACCCGGCCAGTCAGGGAAATTTTTGAGAATTAATGAAAGCAGTTTAAACTGGGACACATGGTCACCAGATTTATTGGCTATGGTAAAGGAGTCTGGATATTAACACTTTAAGTGGTAAGATGTAATTGGAAGGCTTTACATAGGGAAGTACCATGATGATTCTAAAAGATCACTCTGGTTATGTAGAGAATGAATTAAGGAAGGAAAGGTGGAGAAAGGGAAATAAGACGACGGAACATGGAGAAAAGGATGTCCTCACTAGGCGCTCT
This sequence comes from Mirza zaza, assembly GCA_008750895.1. Classification (NCBI taxonomy): domain Eukaryota; kingdom Metazoa; phylum Chordata; class Mammalia; order Primates; family Cheirogaleidae; genus Mirza; species Mirza zaza. The sequence goes on from VSMD01005792.1 coordinate 6,687, forward strand.
GGGGAGTCAGGGGCATCCTTTTACTCCCTGTAACATACACAGTACTACAGTGTAAGGAACATTTTAGAAATAATGCTTTATGGCCCATGCCTGGGCTAATGTGAAATAAAGGTAGCCAATCAAATATTTTTAGTATGTGAATGGAGTGTAAAACTTACAGTTGAAGGCATTGAAGTATGAAAGAATTTGGTAGAGGGTAAGGCATTTTATCTAAATAGGAGCTAAGAAATAAACTGTAAATCAAACTGAAAAGGTAGCAGCTACCGGGCTGTGAGGGGGTGGTGTAAGCCTCTAAGGGGCTTAAGTTTTTTCTGTGGTTGACTGAAGCTACTGAAGGACTTTAAGTAGGATAGTGATATGTGGTCCACCCTTCGTATCTGCAGATTCTACCAACTGCAGATCAAAAATATTTGAAAAAAATAAATTAATACAAATAAGGCCAGGCGTGGTGGCTCAAGCCTGTTATCCTAACACTCTGGGAGGCCTAGGCGGGTGGATCATTTGAGCTCAGGAGTTCAAGACCAGCCTGAGCAAGAGCGAGACCCCATCTCTAATAAAAAAATAGAAATTAGCTAGACAACTAATATATATGTACATATACAAAAATTAGCTGGGCATGGCAGCACATGCCTGTAGTCCCAGCTACTCAGGAGGCTGAGGCAGGAGGATTGCTTGAGTCCAGGAGTTTGAGGTTGCTGTGAGCTAGGCTGATGCCACGGCACTCTAGCCAGGGCAACAGAGTGAGATTATGTCTCAAAAAACAAAAACCAAAACACATATTGCATGAGACTCTAAAAAACTTACTTGCTTCAGCCTCCAGGTCACAACAGGTACTGATTTAAAGCTGATTTTGTTGTTACAGGAAGGACAGAAAATAAATAATGCACCTATGATGTCTTATGTACATTCAGAATTTTTATTTTTAAACAGAGAACTACAGTAACATTAATAGAAAATCCATATAGAAATATTCACAATCTGGTCACAGAGAAATGAGAAAACTTCCACCCTGCCTTACTGCCAACCCACCAGTGGAGGAGTCAGAAGTAGAGGTGCAGTAAGAGGAAAGTCATCTTTTCCAACAAAACCGTGCTCCATAGCTACATGAGGTTTTATCCAGAGGCTCAATGACCAGAGGGAATGGTGAGAACTGAAGACTAAAAATACTGTTGTTCACAAGGGTATGGCTAAAGGAACTATAAAGCACCAAGGAGGGAAAGGGAGCTCAAACAACATATGAAAAACAGAAGAGAGGAGGAGAGTCATCAGGGTCCATCTCCATTTGTAAAAATACTGCAGAACTGAGATGAAAGTAGAGTTGTCCATGACCTGTGGCAGGAGGAAACCCCTGCATCTCTCCTCTAACCCTTTGAAAAGCTCCAGAGGTAGAAGCAAGCCTTCTATTTGTTTCTTATCCCCTTAAAAGAATGCCTCCCAGTCTCCCAAAGTCCCTCTCCAGGTCCCCTAAGAGGCCAACGCCCTGAGTTCACTTTCCTATTCACACTGTCTGAATCTGGCGTGAGGTTGAGCTCTCCACTCTCAACCTCAATATTTTAGTTAGTTCTCCCCTCATTGCCTGGAAAGGCAGCCAGATGCTTCTGAATTCTGAAGTTCTGGATACAAATTCCACCCNCTCTCAACCTCAATATTTTAGTTAGTTCTCCCCTCATTGCCTGGAAAGGCAGCCAGATGCTTCTGAATTCTGAAGTTCTGGATACAAATTCCACCCAGCAGAGGCAGTGTTATTTAAATACCTAGGGATGAGGGGGTGAGTTTTAACATACTCTGTTCAAAAGGAGGCTATAAGATCAGAGGAAACAAATTACCAACAAACTACTTCCACCCAGAGCAAAGTGACAGTGCATATACATTCATACTCTCAAGTGTGGGCTACACTGCACATTGACTCATACTATTTCACTGTGTTCTGTTGGAAAGATTCAAATCCTCAAAGGGTACCTGACATAGTACCACAACCCTAAAGCAAAAACATATTTAAACTAGATAATAATCGTTCAGGAAAAATCCTCTTCCAGAGCTGAGGTTACAAATTCTAAGTTAGCTATCACATTTGCCTCTGAATTCCTTTTAAACTACAGATTAAAACAAAAGAAAAACACCTAAAATCTCTAAAGAACAAAATGGAGAAATACTGAACCTCTACCAAGAATTTTAAGTTTCCCATTTGAAGGGCTCTCCCACCAGATGAGTGGTGGGATCACTTAATATATGAGTCTACAACAAGGGGAAGGAGTTGTTTGGTCCAGTGTGGGGAAAGAGGCTTTCTAGAAACAAACTTTCCCTTTTCTGGACTCCATTCAAAATTAGAACTCAACCGCCAATAACTACAATGCCCATCTTAGTTAATCCTACATTTCAAGTATACTACATATAAACTATAATCTTAAAGAAAAAAATTCCAAAGGAAATCAGTAGCTTTTTCTTATACAGGCACACGACTTTTCTGAGAAATTAAACTTAAAGAGTTCCCATTTGAAGAACAGAAATTGTTAAGGGGCAACATACAAAACTCAGGCACCACATCACATGCCCCTAATATCGAGCTACAAGTTTTCCCTCAATTCTTCCCCTCTTATTGCACCTTAACCTCTCTAGCATTGAATCTTCTCTGTAACCTCTCTTTAAACACCTCCCTCTAACCTCAATTTCCTTATGTTTTCATTATTTGGTAAAATTACTTTACACTTAGAAAAATAAATATTTATGCAATAAAACCAGAAGGTAAAATAAATAAAACTCAAGTTAACTTGCTGTGCAGAGCTGTACAGAAGTGAGGAAGGAAGGTGCTCTTATTTGATCCCCCTCTGCCTTCCATACTCGTATGTACATCTGCTTCCTGGTAAGTCTGAGGTTGGGGGAATTGCACCTTACTCTTCCTCCCCATAAGCCCTTGTGGGGCAATATTAGAACCTAAGGGAGGAAGAGCTGGCTAAGTTGTCATATGCCAAGCGGCCAATGCCTCCTGAAATGAAGGTAGGTTCACCTGGTCTCTCCTAAACAGAAGAGAATGTCCAAGAAATGAAACATTTAAAAGCCATTGAGAATCCAACTAACCCCAGCATTTGGAGTGCTCGTGGAGTGTTCATCTGAGTGCCCATGGAGTGTGCGGGACGAGAAAGGAGTCAAGTAGCAGCAGTCAGAAGCAGTCCTGGGTTCATCCGATGAGTCTCTCCCTCAGTCAGGGAGAGGTTGCTTTTCCATGTGGGGAGGGAGGTGGAAGGAGGAATGCCTTAGACATTGGTGGTGGACTCCTTAAAAGGCTGGATGCTGTTCATTTCCATGTTGGAGGTTTTTGCAGCTCTTTCTGCAACCTGCCCTTCAAAGGCCCGTGTAATATCCTCAAAAGTCCTGCCACGGGTCTCAGGGACTTTGAAGTAGGTGAAGATCAAGAAGATAACGAGGAAGCCGGTGAAGATAATAAAAACATAGGCTCCAAAAAAGGCCTAGTGAAAGGATAGAAAAAAGGTTGATATAAAAATCCAGTAATTGATGAACTATGTCATCCAAAATGAGGGAGAAAACCTGGTTTAAAGCCCTTGATATCTAACCCTTCACAGCATCAGTAATTACAGTAGTTCCCCCTTTACCTGTGGTTTTACAGTCTTGTTTCAGTTACCTACAGTCCACAAATATTAAATAGAAAATTCCAGAAATAAACAATAAGTTTTAAATTGCATGTCATTCTGAGTAATGTAACGAAATCTTGTGCCATCTCTCCTGGAACATGAATTCTCCCTTTGTCCAAGTGTATCCATGCCTATATGCTACTCACCTGCTAGATACTTAGTAGCCATTCTGGTTGTCAGATCAACAGATCACAAGAAAAAGGATGAATATAGTACAATAAGATATTCTGAGAAGGAGAGAGACACCACATCCACATAACTTTATTACAGTATATCGTTATAACTGTTCTTTTAATCTTTTACTATGCCTAATTCTTTGTTTTTTGAGACAGTCTCACTCTGTTACCCAGGCTAGAGTACCGTGGCATCAGCCTAGCTCACAGCAACCTCACGCCCCTGGGCTCAAGGATCCTCCTGCCTCAGCCTCCCAAGTAGCTGGGACTACAGGCATGAGCCACCATGCCTGGCTAATTTTTTTCTATATATATTTTTAGTTGGTCAATTAATTCCTTTCTTTAGAGATGGGGTCTCGTTCTTGCTCAGGCTGGTTTTGAACTCCTGACCTTGAGTGATCCTCCCGCCTAGGCCTCCTAGAATGCTAGGATTACAGGCATGAGCCAGGGCTCCTGGCCTAGCCTTTTCCATCTTAACTAAGCACCTATCTTACACTGTGGCCGTAACTTTTGCAGTTTGAGGTGTGATAGCAAAACTAGCACAAATTTTCTTCTTCATAATTTTATGGACAGATGATTAGTTCTTACCATAGGCCTTAGTGACCTCAGCTACAATTTTTTTTTCTTTCAAATTAAGTGGTGAACTTTTACCTTTTCACCTAAAGGAAGCCATTTACGACTTCTTTGGCATATGTGAATTGCCAACATCGCTACTCTTGCACTTTGGAGCCAATTGTGAAGTAAAATAAGGGTAACTTGAACACAAGCACTGCAATAGCATGACAGATGGTCTAATAACCAAGACAGCTACTGAAGTGACTAATAGGCAGTGCAGACTGTGTGAATCCTTCGGACAAAGGATAATTCAAGTCCTCTGCTGGATGGAGGAGATTTCATCAGGCTACTGAGAACAGTGCACAATTTAAAACTTATGAATTGTTTAATGTTTTTGGACCACAGGTAACTGCATCTGTGGATAAGAGACTACTATATTATTAAAGTGTATTTTAAACATGTTAACTTAAATGGGGTGGTTTTAAGATAAGCTGAGTTTACTTACTGCAGCAGATGGGAAGAGCATCCCAACTAAAAAGTTGGAGGTCCAGTTGGAACAACCAGCCACTGCCATTGCAGCTGGGCGGGGTCCCTGGCTGAAGAGTTCAGCCACAATAAACCACGGGATGGGGCCTGGTCCAATTTCAAAGAAGGCCACGAAGACCAAGATAGCCCCAATACAGACAAAGCTCATCCACGAATACGTATCCTGTAAGAGGAAGGAACAGAGGAAAGTTAGTATCAAGGACAGCATGACCTAGGACCCACTTCTTAGAGAAGAGTGCTCACCAAGTGGCAAGTATCTTCTGCCCTGTGGTACCATCATGTAGTTACTGTCCTTAGATTGGGCTTTTATATCCTAGCTATGTCATCTCACATGTCATTTTGCACTGAGACCACTAAATCATCTATAAAATGGGATTACCTCAATATTAAGAATCAAATTAGATAATTTTATAAGCTATAATGCAATATGAATGTAAGGATTATAATAGTTTATCTCTGACAATAAACCTTTCTTAAAAGCTCTGGGTATCTTGCTTCTCTCAAATTTGACTATATTGATGATCTCCAAAGTCAACAGCCCATCCCCTCTGTCACAGAAAGTCAACTGTAACTTCTCTTTCCCTCCTTCCCTCCTTTTTCTTCACTCAAAGAGCACTCACCTTTAATAACAAAGAAATAGTCATGAAGAGGGAACAGACAGCCATCCCGCCAAGGCCTATCATATGTAGAGTCCTTCTTCCTGCCCTTTCCACCAGAAACAGCTAGAAGAATAATAACATAACATGAAACTTCTGTTTTCGCTTCCATAAAAATACTGTATAAGCTACCTGAAATCTGCCTCACCCATAGCAAGGTACTTGTTACAGTCATACCTTCTCTTCATCAATTCAAAGTTTATTTTTTTCTTGAGACAGAGTCTTATTTTTTTTTAAGACAGAGTCTCACTGTTGCCCAGGCTAGAGTGAGTGCCGTGGCATCGGCCTAGCTCACAGCAACCTCAAACTCCTGGGCTCAAGCGATCCTCCTGCCTCAGCCTCCCAAGTAGCTGGGACTACAGGCATGCGCCACCATGCCCGGCTAATTTTTTCCATATATATTAGTTGGCCAATTAATTTCTTTCTATTTATAGTAGAGACGGGGTCTCGCTCTTGCTCAGGCTGGTTTCAAACTCCTGACCTTGAGCAATCTGCCCGCCTTGGCCTCCCAGAGTGCTAGGATTACAGGCGTGAGCCACCGCGCCCGGCGAGTCTTACTCTCTTGCCCGGGCTACAGTGCAGTGGTGTCAATCATAGCTCACTGAAACCTCTAATTCCTGGGCTCAAGCAAACCTCCTGCCTCAGCCTCCCATGTAGCTGAGACTATAGGCCTGCACCAGTGACGCCCAGCTAATTTTTCTATTTTTAGCAGAGACAGGGTCTTGCTCTTGCTTAGGCTGGTCTCGGAACTCCTGACTCAAGCAATCCTCCACCTTGCCCCCCCAGAGTGCTAGGATTACAGGCCATGAGCCATCATGCCCTGCCTACTTTGAAGTTTAAAGTATCCTGTATAATATCTTCTATACTTCCCCAACAAAAAAGTTCCTAGATGGATGAAAGGGAGGCTGAAGGACATGCAATACACCTTTGAACATCTGTAGCAAGATTTCTTTTCTGCCTATCCCCAAATTATCAAACCATTCAACTTACAGAAACTACAGTGAAGATAGTATTAACCACACCCGCACCGATGGTGGCATAGATTGGCTCCTCAACACCTGCGTCCTTGAAGATTCCTGTTGAGTAATAGAATACCTAATAAAAAACAAAAGACACAACTTTGACACAACTGTGCACACCAGTTAAATTGAACTGTAGAAAATAAACTTAGAAGTCCCAGGAGGTAGGTTGTCCTTTTTCCAGGGTTTTTGTTCAATCACAATATCCTTTCTGCAAATGAATTATCTTCTGTACCTGTCTCCATTCTCCTCTTAATTCTTCTCAATTCTAGCTTCTCACTTCCATTTTTTCCTTTAACTATGCTTATTCCCACTGCTCCATTTAGTCTTTTTTTTTTTTTTTTTTTTGAGACAGAGTCTCACTTCATTGCCCAGGCTAGAGTGAGTGCCGTGGCATCAGCCTAGCTCACAGCAACCTCAAACTCCTGGGCTCAAGCAATCCTGCTGCCTCAGCCTCCCAAGTAGCTGGGACTACAGGCATGTGCCACCATGCCCGGCTAATTTTTTCTATATATATATTAGTTGGCCAATTAATTTCTTTCTATTTATAGTAGAGATGGGGTCTCGCTCTTGCTCAGGCTGGTCTCGAACTCCTGAGCTCAAATGATCCGCCCACCTCGGCCTCCCAGAGAGCTAGGATTACAGGCTTGAGCCACCGCGCCCGGCCTACTTAGTCTTACTTATGTTCACTTCACTAATTTATATGAAAGTTCCAGTGCTTTTTCTAAGTGCTTTTTCTTTCTTTTTTTTTTTTGAGACAGTCTCGCTTTGTTGCCCAGACTAGAGTGAGTGCTGTGGCGTCAGCCTAGCTCACAGCAACCTCAAACTCCTGGGCTTAAGCAATCCTACTGCCTCAGCCTCCTAAGTAGCTGGGACTACAGGCATACGCCACCATGCCCGACTAATTTTTTCTATATATATATTAGTTGGCCGATTAATTTCTTTCTATTTATTATAGTAGAAACAGGGTCTCACTCTTGCTCAGGCTGGTTTTGAACTCCTGACCTTGAGCAATCCGCCAGCCTTGGCCTCCCAGAGAGAATTTCTTTCTATTTTTTAGTAGAGACAGGGTCTATCTCTTGGTCAGGCTGGTTTTGAACTCCTGACCTCGAGCGATCCACCCGCCTCGGCCTCCCAGAGTGCTAGGATTACAGGCATGAGCCACAGCGCCCAGCCCTCTAAGTGCTTTTTCAATGGACTCTTCCTCAAACCTTCAAAACACTGATAGGCACAATGTCTCAATTTGACAGTGAACAAACTGAATAAACTTAGGCTCTTTATTTAATAAGTAGTGGATGGGCTGGATTTCCTAGCCTTAGGTCCTTTCCAAGTGTTTTAGGGAATAATAACTATTTTTTATTATTACTATTAAATAAACTACTTAATATATTTTATTATTTGCTAGATATTATGTAGGGTTGCTATATAATTACCATAGTTAACACATGATCTGCCATGCGTGTTGTATTTAACTCATGCTAGTTTTAATCCAGGGGCCTCGTGAAGCATATGTAACTCACACATCTCTTCACCTTGGGAGCCATGAGGACTTTTAAATCGCATATAACTCACACACGGAAAACAAAATAACAAATTTTTCATTAAATTAGAAAGGATTGTTTTGCTTTCAAAGTTTTTATACTATCTTCGTTTTTTTGGTTTTTTTTTTTTTTGGAGCCAGAGTCTCACTCTGTTGCCGGGGCTAGAGTGCCATGGCATCAGCCTAGCTCACAGCAGCCTCAAACTCCTGGGCTCAAGCGATCCTCTTGCCTCAGTCTCCTGGGTAGCTGGGACTATAGACACGTGCCACCATGACTGGATAATTTTTTCTATTTTTAGTTGTTTGGCTAATTTCTTTCTATTTATAGGAGAGACAGGGTCTCACTCTTGCTCAAGCTGGTCTTGAACTCCTGAGCTCAAGTAATCCTCCCACCTCGGACTCCCAGGTTGCTAGGATTACAGGCGTGAGCCACCGAACCCGGCCTTTATTGATATTTTCTAAAATAAGATTACTGCTGTGCTTCTGAATCAGAGATTTGTAGATACTACATCCTCAATTCGCAAAAACTGATGTTCTGAAGTGAATTAAGACTGTTAAAAAAAATCCCAACAATATTTTGACATCAAGCTTGTGGGGAAAGACATTTGAAGAGTTAAAATCAGCCATGGACAGTTATGCCAATTCTCTTCCATATCAAAATGTCTACACATCAGCCAGGGGCAGTGGCTCAGGCCTGTAATCCTAGCACTCTGGGAAGCTGAAGCAGGCGGATCGTTTGAGCTCAGGAGTTCCAGACCAGCCTGAGTAAGAGCAAGACCCCGTCTCTACTAAAAATAGAAAAAAATCAGCTCAGTATATATATATATAAATTAACTGAGCATGGTGGCGCATACCAATAGTCCCAGCTACTTGGGAGGCTGAGGCAGGAGGATCACTTGAGCTCAGGAGTTTGAGGTTGCTGTGAGCTAGGCTAATGCCACGGCACTGTAGCCTGGGCAACAGAGTGAGACTGTCTCAAAAAAACAGTCTACACATCAAAAACAATGTGTATGTACACTTCTCAGGCAAACGTCTTACAGTAAAATTACCTTTCTATCTAGTGCCATCAAGCTAGGCAAGCTAACTCCTACATCATCTCACCTAAAAGCAGTTTACTCTGTTAAACACTATCCAACCACTTACCCATCTGTCTTGAAGGGAAATTAGAAAACACTGCTCAAAAGCAGGTTAGAAAAAGCGATTTCCAAGCCTGCTGGGCATCACATTTATTTTTTTACATGCAATTTCTAGGCTGCTCATAGGAGAGATTCTTGATTCAGTTGACTCAGAAATCCGGCCCCCCATAAATGTGGGGTAGCCAGGTCTCGGTTAGGTTATGGCCAGGGCAAAATCTGCTCATTGACCAAGTTGGGAGCCATCTTAGTCCAACAATAATGACTTTACACCCCATTTCCTGAAGTGGGAAGAGTCTGTCCTGCAGAGTGCTCATCCGTCATTGGTACTTTTCCATGATCTTTTTCTGATCCTGTTTTGCAGGGCCAGGGTTGGGGTGAGGTGGCCAGGGAGGTGCCTCAGGTGCATTCTCAGGGCTCTTAGGGCTGCGCTTGCCCCTGGGTGCCACACCTGCCTCAACATAATCCCAGCCCTGCTCCTCTGGCAAGCCCTGGAAGCATATTTTACTCCAGTAATATAACATATGGCCTACATTATCATTTTCACATGAGGAAATTTGAGAATGGGATCCATCAAAATCACCTAGGAGGCTTTCTCAAACTACTGTATCTTTCTTTTCAGGTTTTTTTTTTCAGAAACAGGGTCTCACTATGTTGCCCGGGCCACACTTAAACTCCTGGCCTCCAGCGATACTCCCACCTCAGCCCCAAGTAGCTGGTCTACAGAGTTGTGCCACTGCACCCAAACAGCCTCTAACCCCTCATGAGAAGCACTGCTACTTAAATACAAATATCCTGGTGAGTCAGGCAGGAGAAAAGGCCCAGAACCACTTATTATTTTGAGCATCAAGTGTGTTTCGCAAAATCCTTTGTCACAAAATGATTTAATCACATTGATCAAAGACTAGTGGAAAACCCTCAGCGGATTCAGCAGTATTTATAGAGGTGGGACAAGTTGCCAGTGTCCCTCCAGAGATTTCCTATTTATACCCCAGGGTCTTACACACATTTTTAGACTGTAAAGTCCTGGGAAAAAGTAGGAATACTCAGGTTGTATGGCCTACATTATCATTGATGACAGCATGTAAGCTAAGATCAGAGTTAAAGAGGACTGGAAATAAAGTGAGTGGTCAATAAAAAAAAAAAAGGAATAATAAAAATAAGAGGACAAATTTTAACCATAAGTTCTAAGACTAAGGGTGACTTAAATTTTTCATTTTATGTACTTTCTCATTTTTATACATGTAAAATATATACTATAGATATAGTTTTAAGAAATAAAAAATAAAACCCAATCAAAACCTAGATAACCAACATTTTCTGAGTGGTTACTATTTGGCAAGCACTGTGAGGGCCTTCAGATTCCGTATATATAAGGTGAGCCATGACTAATGCCACTCACTCCTGGTAAATGCTTTAAGTGAAATATTGTAGGAGGCCTTTGACTCAAAAGTAAAAAGGAGGCCTTTGACTCACAGCATTGATTCCAGAGAGCTGTTGAGAGAGCTGGAGCACGATGGAAATGATGATGGGCTGTCGGTAGTTGGGTGCTCTAAAGAGCTCCAGCACAGTGACTCGCTTTTCTTGTGCCATCCTGTCACTCTCATCTTTCATCTCCTGGATGTCCTGGGTCACATCCTCGGTGCCCCACAACTGCTGGAGAACTGGTGAAAAGAACAAAGAGAAAAGGATAAAGACAATGTGCTGCCCCAAATTCATTTTTTCTATAAGACAGCTGGGAAGAAGCCAAACGGGATGAGGTGATCCATGAAATCCACACCTTCTCGCCTCGTTTTTTAGAGATTGCACAGGTTGAAAGTTTGATTCAAGAGTCATCAGAAAACTCTTCACTTGGGTTCTGACGGCCAGAGAAAGGGAACAACAAAAAATAGATCCCAAACCCTCATCCTTAAAACAAACCACAACCCTACAATCGCTATAGTGAAGCATGAAGGATACTCACTCTCCTTAGCACTCTCCTCTTCCTTTCTGTTAATGAGCAAGAATCTAGGACTTTCAGGGCAAAATGGAAGGGCTGCACTTTGTAGGATAGCTGGAATGATGGTGAAGCCTAATAGCACAGGCCATAGCTCTTCAGACCCCAAGATGACTTCCAGACCAAAGATCTAGAAACCCAAAGATAATGCTATTAAAACCCATACTTCATAGGCCGCACAAGTTTGTTACCAAAAAAAAAAAAAAAAAAAAAAAATTCAGAAAATATCTCTTTACCACAGAGGAAAAGAAACAAATTGTGCTTCTTTCCCTTTCTCTACGCTGCCTGCTTCTTTAGTACTATCTTTGAGCTACAGTAACAATATGCGAAACTTACACATGCAACTGAATATATGCTTTACCTACTTTAACTCTTTATGAGTCATGAAACTATAACACTCATTAGGCATGAGAAGTTCTACAGTACCTGGGCCACCAGGATCCCGATGACAATGCCCAGCTGGTTGAGAGTGCCAAAGGCACCCCGTAGGGCAGTAGGAGAGACTTCTCCAATGTACATAGGCACAAAACCAGTGCAGAGTCCACAGAAGATGCCAATAACCAATCGGCCCAGGATCAGCATTTCAAATGACTCAGCTATTTTAGAGAACCCCATGAGGCAGCCACCGGCAAGAGCCAACAGGTTCACAATAAGCATTGAATTGCGCCTATAACATTAATCAAAGACAAAGTTTGATTAGCAATGTGGTAAGCTCTGAATGTCTCCCTTTCCTTCCTCTTTATTCTGCTCTTCTCCAGGCTTCTATCTCCTCTTTTGGTCTAACTTTTCTGTTTTTCACTTTCTATTATCAGAACATTTCTAGTTGGGAGAATCACTTGAGTCCAGGAGCTCAAGTCTGGCCTGGGCAATATAACAAGACCCTGCCTCTTTAAAAACTAATAATAAATCATAGGCCAGGCACAGTGGCTCACGCCCGCCCATAATCCTAGCACTCTGGGAGGCTGAGGGAGGATCACTCAAGGTCAGGAGGTCAAAACCAGCCTGAGGAACAGCGAGACCCTGTCTCTATGAAAAATAGAAAAAAAAAAAAAAAATTAGCCAGGCATGGTGGCACATGCCTGTAGTCTCAGCTACTTGGCAGGCTGAGGCAGTAGGATCGCTTGAACCCAGGAGTTTGAGGTTGCTGTGAGCTAGGCAGACAGCCACAGCACTCTAGTCCAGGCAACAGAGTGAGACTGTCTCAAAAAACAAAAAAATAATAGACATTATCAAAATAGGTTGCCATATTAATTTTTTAAACCTGAATTCCATTTATGTTTCGAGAACATCTAACTAAATGGTTTCTTCAGTCATTACTGAAAGTATATCCTACCCTCTAAGACATATTAACCCTTTGCACTTGCTTGCTTTTTCCTCAATTCCTTTATTCTACTTGGGATTTAATTTTTTAAATACCCCAGATTTTACAAAGCACGGCAGGAAAATAAAAAACTGGAGTTTCTTTTCATACAAACTTATTTGGATTTTTTTATATTTCAAATTATTGATACATTCAAAGAGTAATTTTAACCTCTAATTTTTCATGGTGTGGGCTGCTACCAATGCTAACCCTGTCGAGTTACACCCAACATCCGAGTGCAAAGGGTTAAGCTAGAGTAGAATGGTAAGATTCAGTTCTTTTGGGGAAAAGAATTCATTTCAGTTATTTGACTATTATCCACATTTGCCACAGACCAAGAATTACAAAAATATTTCCTACCAATCTTGTGTAAAATAATGATAACATCTGTATGAAACCCCAACATTTTTCAGAAAAGTAAACAACTTCAGACCTTCTGAATTAAATATGTTTCTGGGAAACTCCACAGTTGAGCTTACTAGAAAATAACTCTGAAGTAGCCTAAGCAGGACTGTAGAGAACAAAAATTCACATGGCCCACCTTTTGCAAGGCTGGCAGAGCTATGCAGGGTAGCAGAGCTCCAAGTAAGAACAGTCATACTTGGCCAGTTGGACTAGGTTTCCTTTGATTAGAATCTAAAGTGTTCTCATTCAAATGCACCACCACCTCCCTGTCCTAATTCTCTATATATGCCCTCAGTGCAACCAGTGTAGCCCACTTCCTGGTCAATACCTGCCAAAGCGGTTGACAAAGAGTCCGACGGAAAAGGAGCCAATCATACCACCAACGGAGAAGATGGCCACAGACAAGGACCAGAGGGATGTGAGCAACCCTTCCGTGGGAAGGTCTTCTAGCCTCTCTTCCAAAGTGTAATTGATAAAGTCCTTTATGATCTGCAATATAAAATGGGTGGAGGACAGACTATTAACAGCTGGATGAGAACAAAAGATACAAACATTAGGGATCGTTTCCTCCCTGAGAGACCAACTTTACCTTTACTTTACAGGTAGAGGATCAAAGGCATGACTAGATGGCGATGGAAGAGGCAGATGACATATTGGAGTTAATACTACTATCTCAGAAGACCCATTTTTCTTAGTCCTGAAAGCCCCAGTAGGTGGCAGCACTGATGTTCATTGTCTACCCCAGCCCTTTCCTAAGAGCACCCCTCCTTTGTTACTAACCCCTAAGGGACAATATAGGAAGTGTATCACCATGCAGAAGGAAGGAGGAGAGTAAGAACTGGTATGGGCCAGAGCACGGCAGCAAATGAGCCTTCTGCTTGGATTAGATGACTCCACTAGACTTCCCCACCAATATTCTCCCTTGTCCATTTTAGCCAACCTAGATACAAAGTTTGTCTTAAATTCTGAATTTTTAAAACTCTACTTAGATGAAAGGAGTAACATCCTTATGCCAAATTCTAACTCTCACTGCCTGACACTTACCACCTCAGGAGCATTGATGACTCCAGTGTTATAGCCGAACTGGAAAGAGCCGATTGTAGCAATGGCAATGGCGAATATCAGAGATGGGGTGACCTGAGGGAGGGCAGGACAGAGAGGAAAGAAGAAACAATCCTTAAAACTTTTGAAGATTACTATCTCTTATTAATTATGAAACTGTATTAGGAGAATTTGACCTATGAGTGGTATGAAACTGACAAAAATCTTAAGACATTTAGGTAATGAACGGGGAACATAAAGGTATAGGTTATACCGAAGAACTCATCTGGAGATAAGAACGTGGGGTTAACTTGGGGAAAATGGCAAGAAAATTAGGTAAGGAAGAAGAGAAACTGGGTTAGTCAGTTTGGAAGCATTTAAAACCTGCACCAGGTAAAGATAAGCACAGAACAGTGCTCAAGAACTGGGAGGGGCCAAATGTGGTAGCTCATGCCTGTAATCCTAGCACTCTGGGAGGCTGAGGTGGGAGGATTGCTTGAGCTTAGGAATTTGAGACCAGCCTGGGCAATAGGAAGAAATTTGGTTGGCCGAACAACTAAAAATATATATAAAAAATAATTAGCCAGATTTAGTAGCGCATGCTTGTAGTCCCACCTACTCGGGAGGCTGAAGCAGGAGGATCGCTTGAGCCCAGGAGTTTGAGGTTGCTATTAGCTAAGCTGGAACCAGGACACTCTATGTGGGGCAACAACAGAGTGAGACTTTCTCTCAAAAAAAAAAAAAAAAAAAAAAAAAGAAGAAGAAGAACTGAGAGGGCAGAAGAAAAGACAGCCTTAAGTAGGATTCCTAAGAACTGATTATTTTGGAAACAGCCAGATGTGGTGTAGTCTCACCTGTACCCCAGCCTCACTGAAGCGGGAGTGGTGGCAGTGGTATGCATTGTCTTTGAGGCTCTTATCTCTCAGAACCATGTAACCTTCACTATCTACCCACTGCATCCGGGCCAAATTTGAAAGTCCCGTTTACCAAGTACTGTTCTGCTAGCCCCACCCCGGGTGTGTGTGTGTGGGGACATTCTGCATAATCCCAACCTGACACATAGGAGACATTTATTAGGGGGAATCAAAAAGTCACCTCTCACCTTGCTGGGAAAAATTCAAATGGACAAGTGGGTATTATTTTAGCTTTCCGCCTAGGGGCAGCTCAATTTCTATGCCTGAGGCCATTCCCTTCGGTCTTTCCTAACACAAATCCTTTCCTTTAAGGTCAGCCGGGATAGCAGTGCGGGGCTGACCTTGCCTTCGGCCTCCCGGTCGGCCTGGAGGCGTCTCAGTCCCAGCTAAGCATCAGCACCCCAGCGGTCCTGCCAGCACAAAGCCCTTCCGGTTAAATCCATTCCCTTTTTAATAAAAAAAAAGCTTTCTCCTTTCATCATTCACTGTCTTGAAGGACCTTTTACATTTCAGTCTCTTTTTTTCCCCATCATTTCCCTATTTTCCTTCATTTTCAAACAAATTTGTCCAGGTGAAAATGCCTTTCTCCCTACAAATACTGCATACACAACACATTACAAATATATCCATATATCCTGCACTCACAATCATAACCACAGCAGGAAGGACAACTGGAATTCTCTCTCCTTAGTATCCAGGGAATCCTACAGGATACAGAACAGATGGCAGGACATTGGCCTGCACCCCAAACAGACCCCAGGTCCTTTCAATGCTTCCAGAGGTCTTCACACTGGCTCTGGAGCCCATATTTGTAATCCACAGGATCAAGCAGCCCCTGATCCTTTGAACACTCAACCATCCCTCGGCCTCAGTAGTGTATAGTTATGAAAATAAGCCTGAGAAGTAAACACAACGTCTCCAGGTGACTTTCCTATGATAGGAAGGTGAACAGAGCAGGGATAAATCCTTCATCGAATGACATTCAAAGAGAACCAGTGAAACTAGAGCACTGCAGGCTGGAGAAGAAATGAAAAGGCCTTGAGATGGCTTTGGTGAATCAGGAGAAAATAGAACAAAGCAACCACCGTCAAGATTTGCCTTTGTGAGTTTGCCCCAAACAAGCAAAAATAACCAGAAATTATAACGTTCTTACCTTCTGTGTCCCCATGTCCCTAACCTAATTCTTTTCAAATCTTCGAGAAAGATCTGAAAGTGGGATTCCAGAGATACCTCTTCCAGCCAACAAAACCTTCAAAATGTCCTTCTCAGTAGCAAGTTTTCTTCAGTTCCTCAGGATTGCTCCGAAACCCACTCTCACCACTACAGCATCTCTGCCTCTGGCTGTGGTCACGCTAGTTATAATCTCTGCAAAGGGTGGAGCCTGGAAGGGCGACAAGCCCCCAGCCCCACCCTACACCCGCCCCAGTTATCCTCGTGACCACTGGGAATTTTGCGTTATCAGAATTTCAGAACTCCCCCCCCCCCCCCCCCCCTGGGTTATCACCCTAAGGCAATAATGCCCTCCCTCTTTTTAAAACCACATCCTGTCACTCCCCCCGCCCCCCCCCCCCGTTGTTTTTTTTTAAGCTCATCTTTTACGTGCCCGTCCCTCCTGTGTAGCAGCTACAGCCTTAGTTTCATAGACAAAAAAGCAGCAGAAAAGCCTTGTGGGAGGGCAAATACACAAATTTTTGCTCTGACATCAGCTCGGGACTAATTAAATCTGAAGAGAAATGAGAAGAAATATACCTGTAAAAGAAAAGTTCAAGTGCGTGCTACTATCAGCCCTTTAAGGTTGTTTGAAGGAGTGTTAGCAGAAAGAATTCATAATCCTATGAATTTATCAGCTGCTTTTTTATTGTAGGTAGGGTCTGCAGTCTTAAAGGACGATAAGAAAATCCTGGGAAGAATTTGTCCAGTTTTTGGCTTTACTTGTCCTCTGATTAGCAAAATCTCACCTGGGGGATAGGACACCTGGTTTTCTAGGAGCCAGACTAAGCCGGGCAGCAGGAAGGAGCAGACCAACACCTATGGGATACAATCCAAATTCCTTATGGCATCCACCATACCACCCACTTTAAATTCTGCATGTCTTTGCCGCTAGTCTCAGGCTTATAGAAACACAAAAAATATCCAATTCAATTAAACAGGTATTTACTGAGCAGCTGCTATGTAGCAGATTTTGAGCCATGAGGAATTTATAGTGTTTCGCTTCTTCCATTTAAAAAATAAAAAAGGGTAACTGATTCTCACACACTGGGAAGGATTATTAATATCCTATTAGTTTCAGACTATGAGTTTCCTTTTTTATTATTTTTCTTTTGCTTTTTGAGACAGAGTCTCACTCTATTGCCCAGGCTAGAGGGCCAGAGTGAGTGCCGTGGCATCAGCCTAGCACACAGCAACCTCAAACTCCTGGGCTCAAGCGATCTTCCTGCCTCAGCCTCCTGAGTAGCTGGGACTACAGGCATGTTCCACCATGCCCGGCTAATTTTTTCCATATATATTAGTTGGCCAATTAATTTCTTTCTATTTATAGTAGAGACGAGGTCTCACTCTTGCTCAGGCTGGTTTCGAACTCCTGACCTTGAGTGATCCGCCCGTATTGCCTCCCACAGTGCTAGGATTACAGGCGTGAGCCACCGCCTGGCCTCAATGAAGTAATTTTGAAGGCCTAGGATTATACCTGTTTCCAAATAATTTGTGTAAAGCTTCTATGGAGAAAGATAACACCTAGGATAAAGTGTTAGAAGTTTGAAATCCATGACAAGTAGAATATTTTCTTCTTGGTAAGAAACAAGGGAGGGTGACAAGAGAGAGATCTGAGACCTGCTTTCTTTGGCTAAACTTGGTCTGAGAAAATTACCTTTAAAAAAGCTTAAATTGGGCCAGCACAGTAGCTTATCCCTGTAATCCTAACACTCTGGGAGGCCGAGGCGGGAGGATGGCTCAAGTTCAGGAATTTGAGACCAGCCTGAGCAAGAGCAAGAACCTTGTTGGTACTAAAAAATAGAAAGAAATTAATTGGCCAACTAAAAATATATAGAAAAAATTAGCCGGGCATGGTGGCGCATGCCTGTAGTCCCAGCTACTCGGGAGGCTGAGGCAGAAGGATTGCTTGAGCCCAGGAGTTTGAGGTTGCTGTGAGCTAGGCTGACGCCATGGCACTCTAGCCCAGGCAACAGAGCCAGGCTCCATCTCAAAGAAAAAAAAAGCTTAAACTGGGTGATAGTGATGGAAAGGGTTCTACTTCAAACCATGTATATTTTTTAAAGGTTACAACTAGAATTTAACAGAATCTCAAGAATCTAAAACTGTGTTGAACATATTGAGACAAATATTCCTCTAGCCAAGGGGACCTCAGAAGCTCCTGGAAAAAAACAAAACAGTTTAGTACTGGCCTTGTTCCCACAGGAACAGAAATGTTCAAGTCAGATAATCCTCACCCTGGGGAACAGAGTATAGTTGCTCAAAATGACTGTCTGTTGGTGTGTTTGGGGAGATTGGTTGGTTGATGGGGTCTTTGGTGGATTTGGGGAGAAGCCCCCGCACAATCCCAGTCACAGTCACAGTGGCGGCTCTGGTCATCAGTCATGGTGGAGTAAGTATGCCAGGCAGCCAGCAAGGCCAGGTGCCCTGAAACATGCCATTTGATTCCTTGTGAGATCTTCCTCTATCTTTACTAAAAACAAGAGGAGGAAATGTGATAGGTACATTTCAAAATAGAAGACATGGGGGAGGAATGTTATGAAATTTACTCAACAGTTTAATGCAGGCCTGCTTAGAAGGGAATGATTTGAGCAAGTGGACTCAGTGGAAATAATTTTTTAAAAAAAGGGAATGAACAGAATACTTGTTTGCAGGATGGATGTTTGCTAGTGTGATAACCAAGTGGAAAACAAACAAGAAAATCTTAAAGTTAGAGAATACAGGGCTTTAGACACAGTGAAGTAAAGACAAGGAAAACTGTCCTTTACGTAAAACAACATAAATGGCATTCAAGGCACACAAAAAAGCTAATGACTGGTCTAAGACTTTGTTTGCATTTATAATATTCTTCATAAAGAACAACTTTTGTTAATGCACATAATTTTGAAATCTTCCTTTATTAGGTTAGGTGTAGGCAGAGTTCCTTTGAATCTGAAGACATTGCAGAAAAGGGTGAAAGAAGAAAAAATTTGAGAAATGTTGATTTTCTTGTCTAAACTGGGTTTAAACCATTCATCATTTCTTTTTTTTTTTTTTTTTTTTTGAGACAGAGTCTCACTCTTGCCCAGAGGCTAGAGTGCTGTGGCGTCAGCCTAGCTCACAGCAACCTCAAACTTCTAGGCTCAAGGAATCCTCCTGCCTCAGCCTCCCGAGTAGCTGGGACTACAGGCATGTGCCACCATGCCTGGCTAATTTTTTTCTATATATATTAGTTGGCCAATTAATTTCTTTCTATTTATAGTAGAGACGGGTCTCGCTCTTCCTCAGGCTGGTCTCCAACTCCTGAGCTCAATCAATCTGCCCACCTCAGCCTCCCAGAGTGCTAGGATTACAGGCGTGAGCCACCGCCATTCATCATTTCTATTGATCCTGAAGGGCCTAATCCCAGCTCCCAGTCCCTTATCACTTACTAAGGGGTCTTCCCTATTCTAATCTCTTCTTCAAAAGTTAACATATTCCACACCAGGAATGCTAGATAAATGATCCTAACTCAAAATTCTAATTATAACAATTTCCTACTCAAATATCTTTAATGATTATTGAATAAAGTCTAGATTGGTGCTGTCTAATAGGAATACAATGTGAGTCACATATGTAATTTAAACTTTTCCAGTGGCCAACATTTAAAAAATTAAAAGAAATGGGTTAATTTTAATATATTTTATTTAACCTAATATACTTCCCAAATTCTCGTTTCAAAGTGTAAGTAATACAAAAAATTATTAATGAGATATTTTACTTTTTCTTTTTACTAGGTTTTCAAAATCCAACATGTATTTTACACTTATAACACATTTTAATTGGGATACTAAATTTATGATACAATGGATCAAGGTCAATCGTAGTCTTATTAAAACAATAATGCTGTGTTAAACAAAAACATTTTATACTGCTTCAATTTTTTCTTACACTTCTTAAGCCCCCCCACCACCACTCTGCTCGGTTTTTAAATATGAACCTAAATGAATTAAAATGGAATGAAATTAACAATTAAGTTCTTTGGGCTGGTGAGATGGCTCATGCATGTAATCTTTTCTTTTTTTTTTTTTTTGAGGCAGAGTCTCACTCTGTTCTCCCGGCTAGAGTGCTATGGCATCAGCCTAGCTTACAGAAACCTCAAACTCCTGGGCTCAAGCAATCCTTCTGCCTCAGCCTTCCCAGTAGCTGAGACTACAGGCATGCGGCACCATGCCCGGCTAATTTTTTCTATGTATTTTTAGTTGGCCAATTAATTTCTTCCTATTTTTAGTAGAGACGAGGTCTCACTCTTGCTAAGGCTGGTTTCAAACTCCTGACCTTGAGGGATCCACCCGCCCCCTTGGCCTCCCAGAGTGCTAGGATTACAGGCATGAACCACTGTGCCAGCCTCATGCATGTAATCCTAACACACTGGGAGGCTGAGGTGGGAGGACTGCTTTAACTCAGGTGTATGAGATCAGCCTGACCAAGAGTGAGACCCTGTCTTTACTAAAAATAGAAAAATTAGTCTCTACTAAAAATAGAAAAGTTAGCCAGGCATGGTGGCACATGCCTGTAGTCCCAGCTACTCTGGAGGCTGAGGCAGAAAGATTGCTTGAGCCCAGGAGTTTGAGGTTGTTGTGAGCTATGATGACGCCAATGCACTCTACCCAGGGTGACAGAACAAAACTCTGTCTCAGAAAAAAAAAAAAAAAAGCACACACACACACAAACCTAAAAACAATTAAGTTGCACTTGCCATATGTCTTTTTTTTTTTTTTTGAGACAGAGTCTTACTCTGTTACCCAGGCTAGAGTGCCGTGGCATCAGCCTAGCTCACGGCAACCTCAAACTTCTGGACTCAAGTGATCCTCCTGCCTCAGCCTCCCGAGTAGCTGGGACTACAGGCATGCACCACTACAGGCATGCGCCACCAGGCCCGGCTAATATTTTTTCCTCTATATTTTTAGTTGGCCAATTAATTTCTATTTATAGTAGAGACAGGGTCTTGCTCTTGCTCAGACTGGTTTTGAACTTCTGACCTTGAGCGATCCACCTGCCTCGTCCTCCCTGAGTGTTAGGATAACAGGCGTGAGCCACCGTGCCCGGCCAAGTGCTTGCCATATTTCAAGTGCTCAATAGTCACACGTGATTAGTGGCTACCACATTGAACAGTGAAGATTTTGACTCTTTGGCATGATCCCAACCTTTTATTCTAGTATTAGAATATACTTTGAATATACACCAAAGGAAAAAAAAATTAGCCTTTGCCCCAGCCTGTTAGTTTCAAAATAGGCCCCATGGCCGGGCGCGGTGGCTCAAGCCTGTAATCCTAGCTCTTTGGGAGGCCGAGGTGGGCGGATCGTTTGAGCTCAGGAGTTCGAGACCAGCCTGAGCAAGAGCGAGACCCCATCTCTACTATAAACAGAAAGAAATTAATTGGCCAACTAAAATATATATAGAAAAAAAATTAGCCAGGCATGGTGGCACATGCCTGTAGTCCCAGCTACTTGGGAGGCTGAGGCAGCAGGATTGCTTGAGCCCAGGAGTTTGAGGTTGCTGTGAGCTAGGCTGACGCCATGGCACTCACTCTAGCCTGGGCAATAAAGTGAGACTCTGTCTCAAAAAAAAAATAAAATA
>VSMD01005793.1:0-31810 GCA_008750895.1 Mirza zaza
AAAAAAAAAAAAAAAAAAACACAAGGAATGGGGAGTAACTGCTAACAGATACAGGATTTTTAGAGGAGTGAAAAATATTCCGAAATTAGATAGTGGTGATGGTTGCACACGTTTAATATACTAGAATCCATGTAGGGCCAGGCACGGTGGCTCACAACTGTAATCTTAGCTCTTTGGGTGGCTGAGGTGGGAGGTTTGCTTGAGCTCAGGAGTTCGAGACCCCATCTCTACTATAAATAGAAAGAAATTAGCCAAACAACTAAAAATAGAAAAAATTAGCTGGGCATGGTGGTGTGTGCCTGCAGTCCCAGCTACAGGGGAGGCTGAGGCAGAAGGATCGCTTGAGCCCAGGAGTTGGAGTTTGCTGTGAGCTAGGCTGACGCCATAGCACTCTAGCCTGGGCAGCACAGTGAGACTCTGTCTCAAAAATATAATAAAAATAAAATAAAATCCATGTAGTGTATGCTTTTTTAAAGTGAGTGAATTTTATGGTATATGAATTAAATTTTAACAAAAATGATAAACATGTACACATAAATTAAAAAACACAAGGAAGTGATTACTGTAAAAGTTAGGATAATGGTTATTTATTGGGGGGATTGCTAGTGTTATGGGACACAAAGGGCTTCTGGGATAATTAGCCAAGTTTTTTTTTTAATCTGACTGGTTTTGGCCTTATAATAATTTCATAAAGTTTATGTGTGATTTGTTTGGCTTTCTGTATGTTTTGTTTTACAATAAAAAGATTTTTTAAAATTTTTAAGTGGAAATTTGAAAGGTGAAAAGGACAGTAACTGAAATGGAAAATTCACTAAGTAGACTTAAGAGTAGATTGGAAATTGGCCAGGTGCGGTGGCTCATGCCTGTAAACCTAGCACTCTGGGAGGCCGAGGCAGGAGGATTGCTCGAGGTCAGGAGTTCAAGACCAGCCTGAGCAAGAGCAAGACCCCATCTCTACTATAAAAAAATAAAAAAGAAATTAATTAACTAACATATATATATATATATAACCAACTAACATATATATATATATATATATATATATAAATTAGCCGGGCATGGTGGTGCATGCCTGTAGTCCCAGCTACTCGGGAGGCTGAGGCAGGAGGATTGCTTGAGCCCAGGAGTCTGAGGTTGCTGTGAGCTAGGCTGACGCCACTGCACTCACTCTAGCCTGGGCAACGAAGCAAGACTCTGTCTCAAAAAAAAAAAAAAAAGAGTAGATTGGAAACAGAAGTTAGTGAACTTGAACATAAATGGAAATTATCCAGTTGGAAGAATAGAAATGTAGAAAAATGAATAAAATGTCAGAGACCTATGAGACATTTTCAAGCAATCCAACACATCTATTTGAAGTCCCAGTTGTTGAGAGAAAAAAAAAAGATTGCCTGAGCCCAGGAGTTTGAGGCTATAGTTAACTGTGGTTGCACCGCTGCACTCCAGCCTGGGCAGCATAGCAAGACCCTGTCTCTAAAAAAAGAAGAAAAAGGTTAGAAGCAAGAGAACAATGCCCACTGTTCCCACTTCTGTTTAACTTTGTACTAGTCTTTTGGAGCCTTCTGTGACTTGAGTCTAGCTATAGGTCTAAAAGCAACCACCTCAAGGAAATTACCTGTAGGTTTGTCAGGCAAAACAGGGTTAAATCTTTTCAGATGGGCTTGGAAGGGCTATTTCTACTGGCAAAGAAGACTCAGCAGAATGTATGAGTTCATTGTCCCCAGCTTCAATAGGATTGGTATACCCATTTGTCAGACTTCTCCAGCTCAGATTTGTGCATTTCAATGTAGGTAAATTTTATGTTAAAAAATAATTATTTGGTAATCCTATGGTGGGGTTCAGGTAGGTACATTTATAGGTGCTATAATCATAACAGTGTTGATAATGGTTGAACATAGGAGATCGGTACATAGGTGTTCATTTTACTATCCTATTGTTATATTTAACCATTCTTTTAAGTGACATTCAGTTTTTTTGAATTTCAAATATTTTCTTAGGATAGATTCTTAGAACAGAATTACAAGTTCAAATTATATGACCATCTTTAAGGCCTTTGATTTAATTGGCCATACTAATTAATACTCCTATCAACAGTGAGAATATATAACATACATCATCCCAACTCACTTTTCTCTCATTTTATACCCATGATTGCTAAAGAAACTGTTATTTTAAGGACACTTAAATACTAGTAAGTAATAGCCAGGGTATTGATATTAATAGTTTGTCCCATGATATCTGCTTCATCTATCAGAAGTGGATCTCTAGGCTTTTTTTTTTCCTTTCCTCTTTTTTTTTTTCTTTTTTTTTTATGGTAGTCTATACCAGGGGTCCTCAGACTTTTTAAACAGGGGGCCAGTTCACTGTCCCTCAGACCATTAGAAGGCCAGACTATAGTTTAAAAAAATATGAACAAATTCCTATGCACACTGCACATATCTTATTTTGAAGTAAAAAAACAAACGGGCAAAAACACCCGCATGTGGCCCATGGGCCCTAGTTTGAGGATGCCTGATCTATACCATACAGGATTAAGGTTCAAGGGTGAGCCTGGTCTGGCCTGGCCCTCTGACTGCATTTATGGCTATGTACATCTTCTACCTTCACCTCATATGTACATCTGTGACCATCTGAAGGAGAAACTGTTGCTGTCTCAGCTTGAAGGACTATTGCTTTTCCTGTTGAGCCTCTAGGGCATGATTAAGGTCCTGTCAGTAATGATATTGGTACTTTGTACTTATTAGACATCAAAAATGCCCCATCATCATCCTCTTGGAGTTTTTCTGATCAAACTTAGAAGCAAACTTACTGTTAATATCAGATTATACTAAATTCAAGTTCTTTGGCTTTCCTGTCTCCAGGTTCACTGCACCTCAGGCAGAACTCTATGAAGCTGTTCTAGAGATCCAGAGACACTGTCTGACCCTTTGCTTCCCTGGGTCAAGCTTGGAGAACATCTACAGCATGATGCTGACGCTGATAGGACAGAAGCTTGAAGAGTTAGGGATCATGAAAAATGTTAAAGAAAATAATCCCTTCAAGGTACTTCATTTCTCTTGACCCCAGTTCTCAAGAACACCTAACATGCTGCCAGGTTTTTACCCTAAATAAAGCTGTTAGATTTAGATAATGGTCTTTGCAGTTTGTCATCTGCAAGAGTAGCTTAGCTTTAACATAGATTAAAACAAAAGAAGTCAGTACTTATTTCTCCCAGAAGATGGCAGCACATTCTGATTCATCGGCTACTGCAGAAAACAAAATGCAGTATGGTGCAGACAGGGCGGAAAAGGACAAAAGATGAGAAGTTAACTCTTAGTCCTTTTGTGGTGATTCTGGAGGTTGAAGGGGAGGGTATTTGTTGCTTTAGTAACATCGTTGAAACTTCAACAGTTTGCCCAAGGCAACATCTTTGGTGAATTTTTTTCTGCATCCAAAATATTATTGTTCGGTAAAAATGTAAAACCTCAGCTTAAAAATTAAGATGTTAGGTGGTCAAGCTGGATAGACCGACCATTAGGTATCTCCCACCTCCAAGTTTAGGTTGCCAGGACTTCTGTAATCAATAAGGTGGTGGGTGTGGTGGTTCAACTGGGTGTGGTGGCTCACACCTGAAGTCCTAGCACTTTGGGACACCGAAAGTGCTTGAGGCCAGGAAAATGAGACCAGCCTAAGCAACACAGGAGTTTGAGGTTGCTGTGAGCTAGGCTGACGCCACAGCACTCTAGGCTGGGCAACACAGTGAGACTCTGTCTCAAAAAAAAAAAGACCATATCTCTCCAAAAAAAAAAAATTAGCCAGGTACAATGAATGGCACACACCTATAGTCTCAGCCACTCTGGAGACTGAGGCAGGAGGACACTTGAGCCCAGGAGTTTGAGGTTGCAGTGAGCTGTGATCACACCACTGCATTCTAGCCTGGGCTAAAGAGTCTCAAAATAAAAACAGCAGCAGCAGCTATAAATTCCCTTTTGCTCAGGCTGACAAATCTTCAATTAACTGTTAGAAATATCCAAGCTGGTAAATGCCCAATAATTATGCCTACTCTACAAGTTGCTGTGAAATATTTGGGGCCTCCAGAGGCTTCCTCAGAGGTATATGTGAACAGTGAAAAAACAAATACTCTAACAGTCATTCTCCCTTCTCCAAGAAGTCAGATTATTTATTTATTTTTTTTTTTTTGAGACAGAGTCTCACTATGTTGCCCGGGCTAGAGTTCCGTGGTGTCAGCCTAGCTCACAGCAACCTCAAACTCCTGGGTTCAATTAATCCTTCTGCCTCAGCCTCCCGAGTAGCAGGGACTACAGGGATACACCACCATGCCCAGCTAATTTTTTCTATATATATTTAGTTGGCCAATTAATTTCTTTCTATTTATAGTAGAGACAGTCTCGATCTTGCTCAGGCTGGTCTCAAACTCCTGACCTTGAGCGATCCTCCCACCTTGGCCTCCCAGAGTGCTAGGATTATAGGCATGAGCCACCACATGCGGCCAGAGATTTTTTTTTTTTCAAGAGAGAGTTTTGCTATGTTTCCTAGGCTAGAG
Source organism: Mirza zaza (assembly GCA_008750895.1). NCBI lineage: Eukaryota > Metazoa > Chordata > Mammalia > Primates > Cheirogaleidae > Mirza > Mirza zaza. The sequence continues at coordinate 4,541 of VSMD01005793.1, forward strand.
TGCAGTGGCACAATCATAGCTCACTGCAACGTCCAATGCCCAGTCTCAAGCAGTCCTCATGCTTCGGCCTTAAGTGCTAGGATTACAGGTGTGAGCTACCATGTCCAGCCAAGATTTTCGTTTGAGACAGTCATTACTGGGATTACCCAAATCAGCATGTATGTAGTATATTAAATAGTGGCGAATTAGTTAGAATGCCATTGGCAGAATTGCATACAAAAGGTAGCAGTTTATCAGACTTCCTAAGCATTAGCCCAAGGGTAGGTTAAACCTAAGTGGCAATACCATGGGGGATATATTAATACATATCTCACTAATTTATATATGTTCAACTTTCCCCTTAAGGGGTCTACTAATACTGTGCTTTAATAATTCTGTAGTAATTACCTTTTCCAGGCTGCTCGAAAATACTGCCCTCATCATGTTGGCCATTACCTTGGGATGGATGTGCATGACACTCAAGACATGCCCCGTTCCCTCCCTCTACAGCCCGGGATGGTAATCACAATTGAGCCAGGTAAGGAGATGTTATAATAATAGTAAGACATGAACATTGTTTATTTTTACCTGAACCAACATAATTAAATTAGAAGACACTGGGGAAAAAATCTCTCCAGTGGAGAAGATACTCATTTTAGATTTATCTTTACCTTTCTTATTTAACATCACACAGTTTATTTAATTTGACTCCCTCAATAAACAACAGATGGAGTATACTTTATATAAGTAGATATTAAGAAATGAATCTTTTTTAATCCTGCTTTTGCCAGGGCCAGTTTGTCCTGGTCTCTCATTTAGTAGTGGTGGACCACGAAAGCTTCCAGAACCCTGGTGGTGCTCACATGCTGAGAGACACTCAGGCGTACCATGCTCCAATTACAACACCTCTGCAAGCTGTACTGTACAAGCCAGCACTACCCTAATCCTTAGTATCCAACTCGTTCCTCACAAGCTTTTTCTATATATTTTTAGCTGTCCAAGTATTTTCTTTCTATTTTTAGTAGAGGCAGGGTCTCGAACTCCTGAGCTCAAACGATCTTGCCCCCTCGGCCTTCCAGAGTGCTAGGATTACAGGCATGAGCCACGTTGCCCAGCCCACAGTGGAACTTGAAGGTTAATGTTACAAGACTTGATTGTTAAACACTAATGCAGGTTTTGTCATAAAAACAGGTGTCAATTTTATTTTATTTATTTATTTTAGCTAAGTGGAATTGTGCAAAAGGTCTCAATTTTAGATTCAAATATTTTCATCTCTAAATTATATAAATTATGGCTGGGAAATGTCTTTTATTTTATTTTATTTTATTTTTTATTTTTTGAGACAGAGTCTCGCTTTGTTGCCCAGGCTAGAGTGAGTGCCATGGCATCAACCAAGCTCACAGCAACCTCAAACTCCTGGGCTCAAGTAATCCTTCTGCCTCAGCCTCCCGAGTAGCTGGGACTACAAGCATGCGCCACCATGCCCGGCTAATTTTATCTATATATATTAGTTGGCTAATTAATTTATTTCTATTTATAGTAGAGACGGGTCTCGCTCTTGCTCAGGCTAGTTTCGAACTCCTGACCTTGAGCAATCCGCCCACCTCGGCCTCCCAGAGAGCTAGGATTACAGGCGTGAGCCACCATGCCCGGCCAGAAATGTCTTTTATACCACCCTTTGAACCCAGTCATGCATTGATCTCTGTGACCTTAAATACCATTTATTTCAATCTATTTGGTACCTGGGTGCTTCCTTAGACTTTGACTACATTTTCCATGGTCTTTTTCTTTTTATCACGGACCAGTATCTATGAGTAGAGTGGAAGAAAATTACATTTCTTTAACATGAAAAGACCTAGTGTCTGTCTAACTTCATGGTTAGGAAGGTTGCTGAGGCTCCTAGATTTTTCTAAATGTACATAAAGTCTCTGTTTCTCTCTTACTTTACATTATGTACATGAGTTATAGCTTATTTGAGAGGTGAAAAAAACTTTATAATGACCATTTCTGCAGTTTCTGGTTGTTAAGGCTAATAATCCCTAAATAAATTTTAAGTAAATTTTGTGTTTATTTTCACAAAGTACCCTTTTGCAGGTGACTATAAGGCAGAGGAAGAATACACTTACATAATCTGCTGGTTCCCACCATATATTGACATACTCATAAGTTAAGCAACTTTAGTGGCCTGCTTGAGCCACCAGAATATGACAGTAACATGATCAACATTAGCATAGTGTTGTATGGAGCCTATAGTCTAATATACAAAATAACTATAATAATAATAGTTATAATAATAATAATTCTAGTAGTGATAGCCAACATTTACTGACCATCATGTACTAAGCACTTTTATATGTATTATCTCATTTAATCCTCACAACTCTATTATGTAGGTACTGCTAAGATCCAATATTAAAGATGAAGGGGCCGGGCACGGTGGCTCATGCCTGTAATCCTAGCTCTCTGGGAGGCCGAGGTGGGCGGATCATTTGAGCTCAGGAGTTCGAGACCAGCCTGAGCAAGAGCAAGACCCCATCTCTACTATAAACGGAAAGAAATTAATTGGCCAACTAATATATATAGAAAAAAATTAGCCGGGCATGGTGGCGCATGCCTGTAGTCCCAGTTGCTTGGAAGGCTGAGGCAGCAGGATTGCTTGAGCCCAGGAGTTTGAGGTTGCTGTGAGCTAGGCTGACACCATGGCACTCACTCTAGCCTGGGCAATAAAGTGAGACTCTGTCTCAAAAAATAAATAAATAAATAAATAAATAAAAAATAAAGATGAAGGAATTTTAGCCAGGCATGGTGGCTCTTACCTGTTATCCTAGTACTTTGGGAGGCTGAGGGGGGAGGATTGATTGAGGCCAGGAGTTCAAGACCAGCCTGAGTGAGTCCCGATCTCTAGAAAAAAAAAAAGATGAAGGAATTTTAACAGGAAAGTTAACTTACTTTCCCAAGTCACCAAGTTATTCTCATTGCTGAACAGCACATTCTTCTTTCTACTTCTCAGGCATTTATATTCCGGAGGATGACAGAGATGCCCCAGAGAAGTTTCGGGGCCTTGGTGTACGAATTGAGGATGATGTAGTTGTGACTCAGGACTCGCCTCTCATCCTTTCTGCAGATTGTCCCAAAGAGATGAAGGACATTGAACAGATATGCAACAGGGCCTCTTGACCTCATCACAGCCCACATGCATCTCAGGTTCAAGAGGGTGTGCACTGGCTTCCCTGCACATGTGCTAAGTGCCTCTGTGCCTCTGTGTGTACCCGTGTACACGTGTTCCATTTGGGAGTGTGCAGCAGCTGTATGAATGTATATAATGATGTATGTGGGGTTTTTTAAGTAAATAGAAACCTGGAAAAATGAATTTTTGAACAGTATGTTACTGCAACTTTAGTAACATTAATTCAGTAGAATTAATGACCTGAGCAAGTTTAATTTTTTAACATAAAGTTTTGGTTATATATGTCCATGCATTCCAATTAACATATTTAAACATACAGAAAATTCTCTTCTTGTTTTCAGGTCCTTCCCTTCTTGCACTTTTGCTGAGATCCACCTAATATCATAAGATGTTTGTTTGATGCCTGTATTTTGAGCTAATCACCAAGGTCTCTGCCTATGCTAAAAGCCATCTGTCAGTGATTGTGGGTGGCCCGTACATACCTTCCACAACCCCTCCCTCCCTACTCCAGATCCTGCATACCCACTAGAGCCACATGAGCCCTTAAGGGCACTGGTGTCCCGTAATCTTGCCATTCAGCCAGATTGTAGCAACACTAGCTCTCAAACAAAACAGTTTTGGGCCTTTCTTGCCATTTGGTTGCCTTGGGCGGAGCCTGTAAAGTGTTTAGATTCTTGATAAGGAAGGAAATGGAAGAGAAATAAAAATACATATGTGACTACTACAGATCCAGACCTCCAGCCATTAGTTCTCTTCAGTTTAAAGATGATTCCTTTCCCAAACATCCATGATTCCTTTATAGGATCTTAATACATTGACCTTCATAGGTTACCCTCATAGCTGCTGAGCTGGCCAAAGGCAGATCCTCTACTTACTCTATCAAAGTCAGAGTAGTGGTACCCAGTTTTCAGAGAAATACCCCTGTCATCATTCTGTGATTTCCTCTAGTGCTGTTAAAAACAAAATATGGAATCTACCAAGTCCCTGTAAGCATCCTATAATCATTATCTTTCTCTAATGTTAGCACTGACTAGACAGTGGTAAAGAGGCACAGTACTAAATGCAGTTATACAACTCAGTTTGCAAGGTGAGCAGGGCTAGATTACTGCAGGTGGTCTATTCAGGAGCTTCTGTGATACATAGAAACTTTAAAAGCCAGTATGTTCATCTACTTTAAATCTGAATATGCGCCCAGGACATACAAACAAGATAATTGTTGAAGCATAAATTAGAGTATTTTTTAAAAAATATTTGTATTAGGAAAGTACAAACTAGGGGATTAACAGTCTCTATTGTGCTAGAACTTTGCCCGTGTCATCAGGAAAACCCAAGGTACAGAACCAAAAGCAGACAGGCAGTGATTTGATCAGAAGATGAAGATAATGTTACAACCAAAGTGATACAAACTGTATCCTGACAGTGCTTATTCAGGAATAGTTGGCTTTGCTAAGCCTATCTAAACAGCTGTGGGAATGGAAACTGCACAGCTGGAGTCTTCCTCCAACTTCTCAGACCTGTGCTACTTTCTAAAAGAGAGGGAAATAAGCCCACAACTCTGGCTTCTCACTTCCCAGGCCTCTGTGCCCCCAACAACCCTTTTCTTGGATTGGGTTTCCTTTGTTAATGTATAATCCTGGAATAAGGAGTTTACATTTCTTCCTATATGTTTCTGTGGTCTTCAACTTTCTAGCTAAAAACTTAGGGGGCTTTTATGTATCGCAGCGTACTTGGACGGGAAACAGACTGGAATCTCACTGGGATTCCAAATTCTACAGATGTTACTGGTAGTTAGAATGGCTATTGTGGAATTCTGGCAATTTTTAGTCCCTGACCCAGTTATATTGGCCTTTGAGTCCCAGATTAACCATAGCAACTGAACATTTGATTCAAACCATCAAGATAGCATAATGAACCTCTCATAGCAATGTTTTAAAGGCTGTCTGACATACTCAGTATTTGTTGAGCAGATAATTATGTATAGTGCAGTGTTTTCATTCATTCTTAGCCATGCCATAGACATACATTTCCCTTTAATTTTCTGTTATTTTTTTAATAAAAAAGAATGCTATTGTTTTTAAATTGTTATTGGATATATTAATACAGTAATTTTATTTTTCTTATGTTGTCAGGAAATCACCCATTCCACTTAAATGGGCTTTCCAAATACTAAAACAAACATTTCTTAAAATTTACATTATTCTAGTTTGCTGATCTCTTACATTTAACAAAGCTGGAACTTGAAGTTCTCCCATAGTTGCTGGGTTTTTTTAGAGACAGGGCCTTGCTCTGTTGCCCAGGCTGGAGTGCACTGTAACCTCCAACTCCTGAGTTCAGGCGAGCCTCCTGTCTCAGCCTCCTTAGTAGCTAGGACTACAGGTGCATGCCACCATGCCCAGCTAATGTTTTAAGTTTTTATAGAGATAGGATCTTGCTATGTTGCCCAGGCTGCTCTCAAACTCCTAGCCTCAAGCAATCCTTGTGCCTTGGTCTCCTAAAGTGCTGAGATTATAGGTGTGAATCACCATGCCCAGCCTCTCCTATAGTTTTTAACTGGTTTGCAAGTTATAAACTTGTAAGTGTATGAAGGCGAATAATATAAATTTCAGAGTTTTAAGGTAAGGCCTTCATATCAACTTTTTTTTTAACTTTAAAAAAATTTTTTATTTAACATTAATTGTACATATTTACAGGGTACATGGTGATGTTTCAATACGTAAAATGTGTAGTAATCAGATCAGGGTAATTAGCATATCCATCATCTTGAAGATTTATAATTTCTTTGTATTGGACCTTTCATTCTAAGTATAATAAATGCTACATATATACACCAAGATTTCCTGCTAAAAACCTTATTTTAAAAAACAATTGTTTCAAGGCCAGGCGCAGTGGCTCACACCTGTAATCCTAGCACTCTAGGAGGCTGAGGTGGGAGGATCACTTGAGGTCAGGAGTTCAAGATCAGCCTCAGCAAGAGCGAGACCCTGTCTCTACTAAAAATTTAAAAAATAAAATAAAAATTTTTTAAAAATTATTCAAACGTTACCGCTGTAATTTTCTCCCTGAACTGAAGATGTATGGTTGGATTATTAACAATGCCATCTAAATGAAGAAAACATATTTAGATAGTCAGTGCCACATGCTTTTATATATCTATTTCAGGCAGTGCTATTTTTTCCCCATTATCAGGAAACTGTGACTGTGATTTTTATTTTAAATACAATAGTAGAAATACTGGGATAAGAACTCTACTCTTCTCATAATCGTAGTATCCAAGTAAGGAAGGTGCTTCTAATGGTAACTTGAAGTACTCTATGTGCATCTTCTTTCAAAACCTTGTTTTTTTCTCATTTTTGTCAGGCGAGAAAGGAAAAATGCTCACCATAGAAACTGTATCTTAATTGAGATTAAAATCTATAAAACTAGACCGGGCGCGGTGGCTCACGCCTGTAATCCTAGCACTCTGGGAGGCTGAGGCAGGCGGATCACTCAAGCTCAGGAGTTCAAAACCAGCCTGAGCAAGAGCGAGACCCTGTCTCTACTAAAAATAGAAAGAAATTAATTGGCCAACTAAGATATATATAGAAAAAATTAGCCAGGCATGGTGGCGCATGCCTGTAGTCCCAGCTACTTGGGAGGCTGAGGCAGAAGGATTGCTTGAGCCCAGGAGTTTGAGGTTGCTGTGAGCTAGGCTGACAACACAGCACTCACTCTAGCCTGGGCAACAAAGTGAGACTCTGTCTCAAAAAATAAAATAAAATAAAAAATAAATAAAATCTGTAAAACTAGTTAAATCTCTAGGTAAAGATATCATAACTCATTAAAACAGAAAAATTCAGCTTTGTTATATTTTCCAACCATCCATAGCTCACACCCTCCCCAGTTTTGTTAATAATACGAAGATCGCAGACATGAAGCATAAGTGCTGCCTTTCCCTGTCCTGTGCAAAGATCACAGAAAAGCATAGTGTGCCATTCCACCAGTCCAGCTATGACCTCAGAGTCCTTTGTAGCCATGTTTCCAATAACTGCTGCCAAAAAACAGTTGGAATTTGAGCTAGAAACTATCTCCCATCCCTCAACTAGTATATGATAGATGATAATGTAACTTATTTGTGTATTAGAAAATAAGTAAGGGCCCACAGATGGTGGCAGCATAAAGAACCCTGCTTGGAAGAGGTTTTTAGGGTGTGGTTAATTTTTTAAAATGTTAGTTTCCTGAAGTAGGATGGATAGCCCACAGCTTAAGCTGACAGTAAGTTTTAAGCCTCGGCAAATATACTATAAGCTGAAGTGTTTTTAATGCTCCTAGAGTAATGAGATGATGAATCCATCGTTAAACCCTAACATTAGAGCAGAACTCCACTGTTACAAACCACATGGGTTCTCCTGGTTGCTCTTCTTGTCTCTCTGCCTGTGTGTCCCTGAATTAGAGCATCAGTATTGTTCCGATCAGAGGTCCCCACTGGAATCATCTTCTTGGGATGTGCTCCACAGGATTTGAGAAAACTGCAGTCTTTGTTAGCATTTCTTAATGCTTTGTATGACTTTTGTGCAATTGTGTAAGTTCAATTTGAATGAAATGCTGTTACTTTTTAAGGTATTACTATTGACTGAAAATAAATATGTCATTCCCCAACAAGGGGAAACCATTTGTTACTATCATTTTAAAAATAAACTATAAAACAATATAGAAATATATGGTGTATGTGTTATTTTAGAATCTCGAGCTTACAGGTTTAAACATAACATTTTCTTGTACAAAATATTTTACAGAGTGTTCATTAACTGCTGTCACAAAATCATGATAGCAAACTTGAGATGATCTTATCAGTTGTGGGGAGGGAACCTGATGGCTTTGATCCAACCTATTAGAATTTTGACTCTACAAAATGGATTGATTCATAGGTCTCCAGATAGCCCCTGTAACACTCAAGACTGGAAACTATAGCCATGAGCATTTTTTAAAGGTTGAATTTTGTGGGGAAGTAGGGTCAATTTGTAAAATCGTGAATATTTGAACTTTGTCAGTGAGCCATATAGTTGTTTTGTTTTGTTTTTTGAGACACAATCTCGCTCTGTTGCCCAGGCTAGAGTGCCATGACTTCAGCCTACCTCACAACAACCTCACACTCCTGGGCTCAAGAGATCCTCCTGCTTCATTCAGCCTCCTGAGTAGCTGTGACTACATGTGCACACCTCACTACGCCTGGCTAATCTTTTCTATTTTTAGTAGAGATGGGGTCTTGCTTTTGCTCAGGCTGGTCTTGAACTCCTGAGCTCAAGCAATCCTCCCATCTCCGCTTCCCAGAGTGCTAGGATTACAGGCATGAGCCACCACACCTGGCCAGAGACATCTAATTGTAAATGTAGCCATCTCTCCCTATTAGGAGCCATCTTTATAATCTGATACTCTCTGTAAGGTGCACTTTCCACATCCTAGCACACATAAAAAAGATACATTTTGTATGGCACATACAACTATGATAAAAAGTATGGGCTGGGCACTGTGGCTCACGCCTGTAATCCTAGCACTCTGGAAGGCCGAGGTGACAGGATCGCTCAAGATCAGGAGTTCAAAACCAGCCTGAGCAAGAGCGAGACCCCGTCTCTACTAAAAATAGAAAGAAATTAATTGCCCAACTAAAAATATATAGAAAAAATTAGCCGGGCATGGTGGTGCATGCCTGTAGTCCCAGCTACTCGGGAGGCTGAGGCAGGAGTATCGCTTGAGCCCAGGAGTTTGAGGTTGCTGTGAGCTAGGCTGATACCACGGCACTCTAGCCTAGGCAAGAGTGAGACTCTGTCTCAAAAAAAAAAAAAAGTTTTAAATTTTTTACCACATGTCCCAAAACACAATTTTTAAAACATTAATGGTCCTTTTTTGCACCCTTCCTTTTGCTTCAACAATGGGTCCAGTCGTGATCTGAGGCGTATGTATCATGCTCTGTAAGCCTATATCTTCCTCTTGCCCTGTAATCCTATCTTTGTTTCCTCAATAAACCTCATTTTCATGTTTGCAACAATAACAACAAAAAAGTATTGATGGAAAATGAGCTTACTTCTGGAAACAACTTTTTTTAATTTATTTTTATTTATTTATTTATTTTTTTGAGACAGAGTCTCGCTTTGTTGCCCAGGCTAGAGTGAGTGCCCTTGTGTCAGCCTAGCTCACAGCAACCTCAAACTCCTGGGCTCAAGCAATCCTTCTGCCTCAGCCTCCTGAGTAGCTGGGACTACAGGCATGTGCCACCATGCCTGGCTAACTTTTTCTACATATATTAGTTGGCCAATTTCTTTCTATTTATAGTAGAGACGGGGTCTCGCTCTTGCTCAGGCTGGTTTCGAATTTCTGACCTCGAGCAATCCGCCCGCCTTGGCCTCCCAGAGTGCTAGGATTACAGGTGTGAGCCCTGTCGCCCGGCCTGCTTTATTTTTATTTTGTTTTGTTTGTTGTTTTTTTTATCTTTCAGTTATTTAATTAGGTTCTTTGTAAAAATTTAGAATACCAGTCTGTGAGGATAAATTCCATTCGTCAGGGCAAACAGAGATCGCAGATAGCCCTAGAGCTGAGGAATTGCCTTGATTTTTGGTAAAATTTCGGAGTCCACAGCTTTCTGATCCACTTTGCGCTGTTCTGTAATCTCATATTTCTCCTTTTCTGTGTCGAAGATCTCACCCTCCTGGGGTCTGGGCTTCCGCAGCTGCTGCTTCTTGAAGTAAGCATCAGTGAGATGCTTAGGGATTTTCACATTGCTGATATCAATTTTTGTGGTGGTGGCGATGACAAATTTCTGGTGTGTCCTTCGCAGAGGAACTCGATTAAGGGACAGAGGTCCAGTCACAAGTAACAAGCCACTGCCCAGTTGCTTCAGGAAAACCACCCTCTTGCCTCTGTGGCGTCCGGTGAGGATGATGAGGATGGTCCCGGGAGTGATGCTAGCTTGCAGTCTTCTCACGTGTTGGCTAAACGGTTTTTTGCCGTGGCTCAACAGCTTTCCAGGCACATCTTCGGTTGGATAGTACCTAGGCATTTTGCGAAGTTTAACCACCCGAGTGCCACCATTCTTGTCACCACCAACTGGTTTTGTAACAGTGGCGAGGACCTTCTCCTCCTTTTTCTTTTCAACCTTGGATTTAGCCACTATTTCCTCTTGTACATGGCCTTCCTAGAGTACATGGCAGATCGGGAACATCTGCCGATTCCTCTGACAAGAACAGGATTTCGGCTGCAGTGTGGCTTCCCCTTCTTAACCTTTTTAGCCTTGAGGTTAGCCTTTTTCACTTTGCCACTGGCATCAGCCTTCTTGGCTTCAGGTTTCTTCTCTTTAGTATCCAGCTTCTTCTCAACTTTTTCACCCGCCATCTTGCAAGATGGGAAAGAGCATTTTGTTTTTTGTTTGTTTGTTTTTAATCTATACATAAGAAGTACTTCTGTTCATGGATTTTTAGTGATAATGTCTAGAGATTCTTCATAATCACCATTTATCTATTATTTATTAATAATAGCTAAAAGATAGGAAAAAGTTCAAATATCCACTGGCAGATGAATGGATAAACAAAATGTGTATGTATATTTGTATATATATATGTGTACACACACACAAAATGGAATAATATTCAACTTTAAAAAGGAATAAAATTCATTTTTATTTTATTTTTTTTTTTATTTTGAGACAGAGTCTCACTTTGTTGTCCAGGCTAGAGAGTGAGTGCCGTGGCTTCAGCCTAGCTCACAGCAACCTCAAACTCCTGCGCTCAAGTGATCCTCCTGCCTCAGCCTCCCGAGTAGCTGGGACTACAGGCATGCGCCACCATGCTCGGCTAATTTTTCTATGTATATCAGTTGGCCAATTAATTTCTATTTATGGTAGAGACAGGGTCTTGCTCTTGCTCAGGCTGGTTTTGAACTCCTGACCTCGAGCAATCCACTCACCTCGGCCTCCCAGAGTGCTAGGATTGATTACAGGCGTGAGCCACCGTGCCCGGCCAAAGGAATAAAATTCTGACAGATGCCAAAACATGGATGACCCTTAAAGACATTGTTAAGTGAAATAAGCCCAATACAAAAAGAAAAATATTATCTAATTCCACTTACATGAGGTGCCTTGAGTAGTCAAATTCACAAAGACAAAGTAAAACAGAGGTTGTCAGGGGCTAGGGAATGGGAAGTTATTCTTTAATGGGTACAGAGTTTCAGCTGGGGAAGATTAAAAAAACTGTGGAGATGGCTGGCTGTGATGGTTGCATGATAAAAATGTACTTAATACTATTGAACTGTACACTTAAAATTGGCTAAAATTTCAAAATTCTGTGTATATTTTATCACAATAAAAAATTTTAATTAAAGAAAAGAACTGTATTAGCAAGTGGGCAAGAGGAAGAAGAGGACTAAAGGCAGATTGAGGTTGACAGTACTTAAGTAATTAAAATGAGAATTAATTAAAATGCTAAATCAATATCACCAAATAACAGGAGTTTGTAATCTCACCACCTCCTGCAATAATCAGACTGTGTCCGAAGCTCTCTTGTGCATTTTGGGTTACCTATTTTTAAAAAGATGTGCCCAGGTGAGAGCAGGAAATAGTGTCATAAAAAGTGGTTGAACTAGCAGAGGCTGTTTCGGGGAGAGAAGAGAAGGGTGAGGGGAGCCTGACGCTGTCTCTGGAGATGTGGAAGGCTGTCACGTGGGACACTGCATTTGGTGCGGCTCCAGCAGGCAGAACCAGAGCTGCTGGGTGGAAGCTGGCACGCACAGAGGCAGAATTTTAAAGGTAAAGGGGACGTTAGTGACTTTGTCCGTTTCCCTCACAGGTGATTCTAAAAATTCAGGAGTGACTTGCCTTTGACCACAGTTTGTCAGTCAGTGCAGTCAGGTCCACAGGCAGGTTTCCCAGCTCCAGGACCAGGGTGTTCTCAGTACAGCATGCTGGTCCTCGCAGCCTGTTCCAACCCGTTTCCACACTCTTGAGGACCAAGCACCTCCACCTTCCGAAACTTAGGTAAACAGCGTCCCCTCCGTTTTCAATGAAAGCATCAATTCCTTCAGAGGTGAGCTCCCTGCGTGCCCTGTACTCCCTTAGAGGCCAATGTGTCCAGGTCCCTCTGTGTCAGCTCCTAAGTCTCTTCTGCCTGTGCCCTGGACCCCTGCTGGTCTATCTCCCTGTGACTCTGCCCCCTCAATAATGCTCCTCCTTCTCTCTCCTAAAGACCATGTCCCCAGACTACCCAAATAATCCACACACTGATGGATTCTTAAATTTCACTCAACCTCTCTAAACTTCCTACTTCTAGTGATAGTCAAACTATTTCATACCAAAAAAATAATAATAATAATAATAAACTTCCTACTATTTTGTGACTCTTTTGTAGTCATATTTCTTGAGTCAATCACTGGACTCACTAACTACTACTCTGAAACCAACCCGGGTAACCAAAAGCACTCATTATCACAATACTTAACTTTCTAAAAAAAAAAAAAACAGACTCTCACTCTCTTGCCCAGGTGAGTGCCGTGGCTTCAGCCTAGCTCACAGCAACCTCAAACTCCTGGGCTCAAGCAATCTTCCTGCCTCATTCTCCCAAGTAGCTGGGACTACAGGCATGTGCCACCATGCCCGGCTAATTTTTTCTATATATTTTTAGTTGGCCAATTAATTTCTCTCTATTTTTAGTAGAGATGGGGGTCTCACTCTTGCTCAAGCTGGTTTCTTTTTTTTTTTTTTTGAGGCAGAGTCTCGCTTTGTTGCCCAGGCTAGAATGAGTGCCTTGGCAACCTCACACTCCTGGGCTTAAGTGATCCTGCTGCCTCAGCCTCCCGAGTAGCTGGGACTACAGGCATGCACCACCATGCCCGGCTAATTTTTATATATATATATATATTAGTTGGCCAATTAATTTTTTCTATTTATAGTAGAGTCGGGGTCTCTCTCTTGCTCTGGCTGTTTTTTTTTTTTTTTTTTTTNNNTTTTTTTTGAGACAGAGTCTCGCTTTGTTGCCCAGGCTAGAGTGAGTGCTGTGGCGTCAGCCTAGCTCACAGCAACCTCAAACTCCTGGGCTCAAGCGATCCTGGTGCCTCAGCCTCCCGAGTAGCTGGGACTACAGGCATGCGCCACCATGCCCGGCTAATTTTTTTGTATATATATTAGTTGGCCAATTAATTTCTACTATTTATAGTAGAGACAGGGTCTCACTCTTGCTCAGGCTGGTTTCGAACTCCTGACCTCGAGCAATCCACCCACCTCGGCCTCCCGGAGTGCTAGGATTACAGGCGTGAGCCACCGCGCCCGGCTGACTTTTTAAGTCTTTTATCAGTAGTAGTCCAGTCAGGAAAATAGAAGCTACCCTCAATATGTAAAACAGAAAATATAATGTCAGGAATTGGTTTCATGGGAGCTGACAGAGCAGCCATATGGGATGGCGATGCATTCACAGCGAGAACTGGATGCTTGTACCAGCCCCAGGCTGGATGACAAGAAGGAGTGGAGTTTCTCAAGTCCAGGAGCCTAGGTTAACTGCAAAAGCTAGCCACAGGAGGCCTGCCTGCTGGTGGGAGTTGAAATCAGAGACTCAGCTTCTTCTAAGATTTTGGGATTTTTATGAGTGTACAAATATAATAAAGTTACACAATGTATATACCCTGCTCCAAGGAAATCCAAGAATCTTTTTTTGAAATGTGCAAGACCAGAGTATGAATCTGAAGATCTCCTGACAGAAGAAAATATTAATAACAAGATTTGACATCATTCCAGCTAAAATTTAATTTCCAAAAAGTAACAGTCTATATTGTTTTACAGCAAGTTGCTAACTGACGCCACACCTTGTAAAGGTTAACTTTCAAAAGGTCACACCAAACAATGAAATAAGTTCTTGATTGAGTTCCTTCTCCAGTTCTCCCCGCCTTTTTTTTGAGACAGAGCCTCACTGTGTTGCCCAGGCTAGAGTGCCATGGTGTCAGCCTAGCTCACGGCAACCTCAAACTCCTGGGCTCAAGTGATCCTCCTGCCTCAGCCTCCCCAGTAGCTGGGAATACAGGCATGCGCCACCACGCCCAGCTAATTTTTCTATTTTTAGTAGCTCTTGCCAAGAGCTGGTCTCGAACTCCTGAGCTCAAGTGATCCTTCTGCCACAGCCTCCCAGAGTATTAGGATTACAGGCATGAGGCACTGTGCCTGGCCCTTTTATTTTTTCCTTCTGATAGGTGTGTAATGGTATCTCATTGTGGTTTTCATTTGCATTTCTCTGATGGCTGATGATGTTGAACATCTCTTCATGCCTTTGCCCATTTTCTTCTCTCTTTTATATTCTAGATATTGGTGCTCTGTCAAATACATGGTCTTCTGTAGCTGCCACTCTGTAGCTGTCTTTCATCCTCCTAACAGGGACTTTCACAGGGCAGAAGGTTCAAAATCTGATGAAGTTCAATTTATCAATTGTTCCTTTTATGGATCATGCTTTCGGTATTAAGTCTAAGAACTCTGGCCCTTAATCCTGTAAATTTTTTCCTATGTTTCATTCTAACAGGTTTGTTTTGTTTTGTTAGTTGTTGTTGTTTTGTGGTTTTTTTGAGACAGAGTCTCACTCTGTTGCCCAGGCTGGATGGCAATGGCACATAGCTCACTGTAACCTCCAACTCTCGATCTCAAGTGACCCGCCTGTGTAGCAAGGACTACATGCATGTGCTACCACACCGGGCTAATTTAAAAAAATTTTTTTGTAGCCCGGGCTTGGTGACTCACGCCTGTAATCCTAGCACTCTGGGAGGCCAACGCGGGTGGATCGCTCGAGGTCAGGAGTTCGAAACCAGCCTGAGCAAGAGCGAGACCCTGTCTCTACTATAAATAGAAAAAAATTAATTGGCCAACTAATATATATACAAAAAAATTACCCGGGCATGGTGCCACATACCTATAGTCCCAGCTACTCGGGAGGTTGACGCAGAAGGATCGCTTGAGCCCAGGAGTTTGAGGTTGCTGTGAGCTAGGTTGATGCCACAGCACTCAATCTAGCCTGGGCAACAAAGCAAGACTCTGTCTCAAAAAAAAAAAAAAAATTTATTTTGTAGAGACAGGGACTTGCTATTTTGCCCAGGCTGGTCTCGAACTCCCAGGATTCAAGTGATCCTGCCTCAGTCTCCCAAAGTGCTGGAATTACAGGTGTGAGAACTGCTCCCAACTCATTCTAAGTTTTATAGTTTTATGTTTTAGATTTAAGTTCATGATGTATGTTAATTTTGTATAACTTGTGAGACAGAGTTCAAACGGTTCAAATGGGTTTTTGTGTTCTGTTTTTGTTTTCTGGTTGTTTTTTTTCCGGCATATTATGGGGGCACAAATTTTAAGGTTTCAAAAAATGCCCTTTCCGCCCCTCCCCCCACAAGTCTGAGTTTCCACCGTGACCATCCCCCAGATGGTGCACATCTCACTCATTATGTATGTATATACCCGCCTCCCTGTTTTCTGGGTTTTTTTTTAAGATAGAGTCTCACGCTGTCACCCAGGCTAGAGTGCCCTGGCATCAGCCTAGCTTGCAGCAACCTACAACTCCTGGGCTCAAGAGATTCTCCTGCCTCAGCCTCCTGAGTAGCTGGAGCTACAAGCGTGCACCACCACACCTGGCTAATTTTTCTATTTTTTTCGTTGTGCGGCTAATTTTTTCTATTTTTAGTGGGGACGGCCGGGGGTGGGTAGGGAGGGGCTGTGGGGGTTTTGCTCTTGCTGAGGCTGGTCTTGAACTCCTGACCTCAAGCAATCCTCCCTCGGCCTCCCAGAGTGCTGGGATTATAGGCATGAGCCACCATCCCTGGCCTGTCTATTTTGTTATGTTTTTTGTTTTTGTTTGCCTATAAATGTTCAATTGCTCCAGCACCATTTGTTAAAAATACTCTTTCCTCCACTGAATTATTTTTGCACTTTTGTCAAAATTCCCTTGGGCGTATTTGAGTGGTTCTTTCTGAGTTCAATGTTCTGTTCCAATATCTATATATCTATTCCTCATTCATGAAATTATAGATGTTCCTCAACTGGGTTTTCATCCTGATAAACCTATCATTTTTTCTTTTGAGACAAAGTCCCACTCTGTCATCTTGGCTAGAGTGTCGTGGTATCAGACTAGCTCACAGCAACCTCAAACTCCTGGGCTCAAGTAATCCTCCTGCCTCAGCCTCCTGAGTACCTGGGACTACAGGAATGCACCACCATGCCCAGCTAATTTTTTTTCCCCCTCTATATATTAGTTGGCCAATTAATTTCTTTCTATTTATAGTAGAGATGGGGGGGCGGGTCTTGCTCTTCCTCATCAGGTTGGTTTTGAACTCCTGACCTCGAGCAATACCGCCCGCCTCAGCCTCCCAGAGAGCTAGGATTACAGGCGTGAGCCACCGTGCCCGGCCTGTTTTAATTGGCTTTTAAAAAAATTCTGCTCTAGCATGGGAAGGTGGAGGTTCTACCTCATTATTGCCAGGTGGAAGTAGAAGTTCCCTACTTAGCCCCCCATTAACACCTGAGGGTGGGGGTGTTCCTACTTACTCCTGGGTAGGGTGGGAGGTCCAGTTCTCCACTGGTTTCTCCGGACACTGCAGTGGGGGTGACTCATTATCACTAGGTAAGGGTATAAGTCCTGACTCTCTACTAGGCTTCCTTCAGCACCACCCCAGCAGGTAGAGGAAGGGGCACCTTGTTACTGCTGGGTGGGGGTGGAGCTCCAAGCCCCCTTATGGTCCCGGCTTATACCATGAGGGTAAAAGAGCTCATTACCAGCCAGAAGGGATGAAAGTTCCAGCTCCCTAATTAGCCTTCTCCTATACCACCATGGTGTGGGTGTTAGGGCAGCTGATTGCAGACTTGCCAATTGTGTACACGAGGCTCCCCACTCAGCCTTTGCTGAAATGGGGGGGGCACTTTTTTCCTATGTGCTTTGATGGAGTAGAGCAGTTATTGTCTAAAAGCTTTCGGTCTTGCTAGGCTGCCCTTTCCTGGTCCTTTGGCTAGTAAGAACTGCATTTTATTGGGATTTTATTTTTGTCTGTACTCATTGGCATTTCCAAAGTTGCCAGCTCCTTTACTTCCAAGTCTGGCATATGTGAGGTAAAAAACAACAAAAAAAAAAACACCAACAAAAAACCCAGGGCCAGGTGCTGTGGCTCACACCTGTAATAACAGTGCTTTGGGAGGCCAAGGTAGAAGGACTGATTGAAGCCAGGGGTTTGAGACCATCCTGGCAACATAAACAAGACCCTATCTCTACAAAAATTTAAAAATTAGGCTGGGCACGGTGGCTCACGCCTGTGGTCCTAGCACTCTGGGGGCCGAGGCTAGGCGGATTGCTCAAAGTCAGGAGTTCAAAACCAGCCTGAGCAAGAGCGAGACCCCTGTCTCTACTATAAATAGAAAGAAATTGGCCAACTAATATATATAGAAAAAGTTAGCCAGGCATGGTGGCACATGCCTGTAGTCCCAGCTATGTGGGAGGCTGAGGCAGTAGGATTGCTTGAGCCCAGGAGTTTGAAGTTGCTGTGAGCTAGGCTAACGCCACAGCACTCACTCTAGCCTGGGCAACAAAGCAAGACTCTGTCTCAAAAAAAATAAAAATAAAAATTAGCTGGGCATTGTGGCATGTACCTGTAGTTCTACCTAGCTACTCGGGAGGCTGAGGTGGAAGGATCACTTGAGCCCAAGAATCCAAGGTTACAGTGAGCTATGATTGTGTCACTGGACTACAACCTGGGTGACAGAGCAAGACCCTATCTCTATGGAAAAAAAAAAGAGAGAGAGAGAGAAAAGGAAACCCAGGACATTCACCGCCATGTCATTCCTCAAGTCTTGAGTTCTCTAGCTAATTTGCCTGCTGTCCATCTTTCAGAGTCTTCTTTCGTTTTTAAATATATCTTGTCCAGGGATTTTAGTTGTACTTAGTAAGAGAAATAGTGAAAAGTAGGTCTACTCCATCTTTCCAGAAGTGCAAGTCCTGCCTAGCACTTTGTAAAACCCATATGTGACCATATGATTCATCTGGTTAAAATCCTCCAATTTTGCAGTGAGCTATGATGACACCACTGCACTCTACCCAGGGCGATAGAGCAGGACTATTGTCTCAAAAAAGAAAAAAACCAACCCTTCATTGGGGAGGCCAGGTGCAGTGGCTCACACCTGAGTAAATGACAAAGTATGTTAGAAGGGATATCTAAATTGTAAAGACTTCAGCCTAAATGTCATTCCTCATAGGAGCCTTATCTAATCCCCCAATTTAATGTTGTCTCCTCCTCCCCTTAATTGCATTACTTGTTTTGTTTTCTTCATAGCATTTATTGATGACTGATGATTCCTGAAGTATTTATTTGATAACGTGTGTTTTATTTCCCTACTAGGAGGTTATTTGACTCCATCTTTATGTCTCTCCTGTTTAAGATAGGATGTGGAACATACTCAATGCATTGTTGAATGATGGATAAATGTCCTCAATACCTTAATTTACTATGGGTTCCTAGTATTCCTGTAGGGGCCTGTAAGCACATGGTAAATTAATGACATTAAAACTTCGTAGAGTTCCTATAATCCTTTGTCTCAGTTTTTCTCTTTCCAAGTGTGGTTAAAGCTGTAGTGGTGTTTTTATAGATTTGTTGTTCCTGTCCATGACTAACAAGGAAACAAATCGCAGTTCTGGTTTGGCAATGGAGCCAACACACTCCATTACTCCCCAGTTATCTTTTAAGAGAAAATATGAGATTTCAAATAAACCTATACAAGAACTAAGAGTGATCTAGAGAAATCAGGCCTCTGCAAGGTTAGATGTAAAAGGGAGGCCTGGTCTACCTAGAAATGGGAGAGCGACATAAAGTGCTTTGGCTGGGGGGAATGATCAGTGAGAATGTCAGAATGCCTCACAAAAATTCAAGAAATACAGCGATTGCAGATGGGTCAGTTTGACTATAACACAAAGAGTGGAAAGAGGACAGAAATTAGGGAGAAAGGACCCTATATAGATTACCAGTCGTGGAGTGGGTAATGTGTACTCAAATACGTGAAGTTGCAATCGTGTACCTTAACCAAAGGCCGATCTAGGACATAACTGGTATTACTGGAAGCGAGACAGGGCATCTCCCAGGCTCCTAAGCCTGCTCCATCTATTTCCGGTGGGCAGGTGAAGGAGAATGCCTGCTCAGTTTGGCCTTAGGGAAGACATTCAGGGGTCTCATCTCTCCCCGTCGAAGCCTTGAGCATTTCCTGAACTGTTATCAGGAAACCAGACGGTGCCTGGGCGCCCGGCATGCCCCGGCCTCAGGCCTGCCAGGGTGACAGCACCTTGGGCCTGGCTCGGAAGCAGCTCAGGGTCTGCGAAAGGCCAGTGTGGGGTCTCGGGTTTCGGCAGCAGGAGGCGGGGCAGGCAGCGGCAGGTCCCGGCCCAGGCGGAGGAAGCGGCCGCCGCCCCAGTAGAGGGAGTGCGGCCGGGGGCTTCCCATGCAAGGAGGGAGAGCAACCCCTTTCGAACGTTTCCACCCGGCTCGCTCACGTCGCTTCGGCCCCGCCCGGCCCCGCCCCAGCCACTCGGGCCACCGCCTCCTCCCCAGCCAACGCGAGGGGGCGGGGGAAGCCTGCGCCAGCGCCTTTAAGAGGCGTGGTCACGTGCTCCGCCCCCACCTGCCCTCTCGCTCCTGTAAGGGGTGGGGTGCGGGAGGAGGTGCCGGGCCGTGGGGGAAGCGAGGCGTGCGCTGCTGCGCAGGCGCAGTGGCCGGATGACAGACCGTGTGTTTCCAAAATGGCGGCAGCGATGGATGTGGATACCCCGAGCGGCACCAACAGCGGCGCGGGCAAGAAGCGCTTTGAAGTGAAAAAGGTTCGGTCTCGCCAGCGCCTTCCTCAGGGAAGCTAGAGAGGCGCGGACCTGGCTGGCAGGCCCGAGGATGACCGAGACGCGGAGGAAAGGGCTTCATTTCAGGGCGGTCCAAGGACCGGGTACCTTGAAAGGAAGCTGGGGGGCGGGTCTTAGGGTTGATCGGCGTGAGGGCGGCCCACTGTCAGGGGCACTGTTGGTTTCGCTGTAATGCTGAGGGGCCAATCACGGAGGTGCTTATTGAGATACCCGGGGTTGCGACTTGGCTGTGGGAGCCAAGCGTCTGAGCTGTCACTGGAGTGGTTGGGGGTTGGGGGGAGGACAGGGTGGGGTGGGTGGAATGGTGAGTCGGAGTGACTGCGGTGGTGGAGGATGGGGCAGTGCGGCGAGAGCCGGGAACCTGAGGTCGTACCGCATTGGAGGCCTCTGAGGAGTCCGGCTGCTGATCTTGCCCCGCCCCCTTCTGAAGCTTGGGGTCCTCTGATTCTGAGGGACCCTGGCTTGGTCCTTGCTGAATCGAGGCCTCCATTAGCCCCCTCTCTGGCTGTCCCTCGGCCTGCCGAGTTCAAGAGTCTCGAATGTAATGCTTGGCTCTTTTAAGACGTCTGATGGTTTGTCACACAGCCGCCCCAGTCCTGTGGTTCTCTGTCACATCCAGAATCTCCCTCTTCCAGAAAAATAAAAAGCATGGTGGAATTTGTGAAAAAGGAAATAGGAACCCAAATCTTGTGGCATTTAGGGAGAGTTGAGTACTAGTTGCGAATAACCTGATAAGAGTGAGAAAACAAAAATGTGGAACGTGTCTTTTTGCATGAAATGCCTCTTAGTGCTTTGCCAATAGTTTGGAAGTCATTTCCCTCCAAAAATGAAATAAATATTCAAAACGAAGATTGAAATAGAGAGGATGTTATTCTTGGAACATCTGCTAAACACTGACAATATTCCCCCTCCTAGTGCCTTTTGGCGGCTTATTGTGGCCACCGCTGCTCAGTTAGAGCCAGCAGCCATGTTGAAGAATCATAGAAGGTAGGGGTTTTCCTCCAAGTTGAATCTGTGGTGCGGAAAGTGCTGAAGAAGTTGCTAGGCACTGAAGATTGAGTTTGAAAGAGGTGAAGGTTTGGGGAGTGGCACCAAATTGTGATTATTTATAATTGCAGAAGCCAGAGAGTTGAATTACTTGAATACCACTTTTAGATGGACTCTTATTGGAATTATTTTAACTGAATATAAAGAGTAAGGGCATATAAAAGTTGAGAACATCAGCTTATTTGATGGTAAGAACTAAAAATCCTAGTGAATTCTAGAATTTGTTATGAAGTAATCTTAGATTCAAGTGATGACCTTGTTCTGTGTACTGATACTGGGTAGTTATCCAGCTTATCCAGCGATTACCCATTTTATGATCCAATCATCATCTTAGTTCATTCTCTTCCCTAGCTTTCACCTCCCTGCTCATGCTTCCAAAGCTGCCTTGAGGAGCAAGTATTTGTTCATGCAGATTTTGAGCTCTTCTGCAACTGCCAGGGAAACCTGCACAGTAATTCAAGTTTATGCTTCTTAAACCTAAAACAGGCACTTAAAAATTATTCCTGATTTGCTTACATTGATATGGCTGACTAAATTATTTTAAGCTTCAGGAAAAAACACAGAACTAAAAGATGACTCATTAATTTCTGTGTTCATATACTCAACCTTTTGGAGACAGGGAAAGCATATACGTAGCCTGCTGTTGTCGTCTGATATAATAAATAAGCATAATGTAATATCCCAGAACTTTTGTTTGGTGGTCGCTGTGGCCAAAGAAATGGTAACTGCAGCTCCAGCATGAAATCCTAAAGCGTGTGTATGTGTTATATTACAAGGAGAGTGTATTGTTCCCCCTTTTTGTCTTTGCAGTGGAATGCAGTAGCCCTCTGGGCCTGGGATATTGTGGTTGATAACTGTGCCATCTGCAGGAACCACATTATGGATCTTTGTAAGTAATTGGAGGAGGAATGGGGGGAAGTTGAGAACGTTACAGAGATTGTGGCTATCCTGATGTGACCAATTTTCTTCTTCACAAGGAGTTATAAAATGTAGTCAAAGCACTCAGTCTTCTGCATCTAGTCTGTTGGTGTGTTTGAAATAGAGTAGTTTTTTTATGATGTCCTAGAGGCATACCCAGCTTTCAGAATAAATCTACTCAATCTAAAGATGGCAGGGACACATTTAGAATGAATTGTGGACACAGAGACACTGTTGATTCTTCCTGTGTATCTCCCATCTCATACTCAGACTCAAAGGCAGAAATAGTGAAAGGAAGAAAATAAACTTTGAGCTATAATATTCTATCTGGGCTAGTTTTTGCCGGGCAAGACTTATAAAGAAAAGAAACCCAAGGAGTAAGGATTTTCCATGTTAGCCCCAAACATAGTAAAAAGGACATCGTTGCCAACATCTAAATAGGGAATTAATTACACTAAAGAAATTTTATTTAAATCTCCCAATATTTTATTACACATAGTGGTCAACACATAGTAATCCGATTATAGCTGTTGATGGACTGATTTCATATTCTTGTAGTAATAGGGGCAAGAATGTTAATCACACTAGAACAGTTGTGATTACTTTTTCTTCTGAGAACTAAAGTGGTTTGTTATTGAAATTGGAAATGGAGCAAAAAAACCTTCAAGTTTCTAGAATTGGAATTATAGACAGTTATTTTTTAGACTGCTCACCTGCTGTTCCAGTTTCATCTTAAGTCATTCTTCTACTCACTGTGGTAGTTTTCTCTGGTGTTCTTTCCATTCTTTTTTTTTTTTTTTTTTGAGACAGTCTCACTCTGTCACCCTGTCACCCTGGGTACAGTGCCATCCATGGTGTCATCACAGCTCACTGCAACCTCTGACTCCTGGGCTCAAGCAATCCTCCTGCCTCAGCCTCTTGAGTCTGGGATTACAGGCACTTGCTACCATGCCCAGCTAATTTTTCTGTTATTGTAGAGATGGGGTCTTGCTGTTGCCCAGCCTGGTCTTAAACTCCTGGCCTTAAGCAGTCCTCACCTCAGCCTCCCAGCGTGCTAGGATTACAGGCATGAGCCAGCATGCCCAGCCCTTTCTTTCCATCTTAAATTGTACATGCTCTTTGTTTAGAATTCTTATATATCCTGTTCCCTCTGCCTGGAGTATTCTTCACTTCTTCTCCACACTACTTTTGTCTAACCCAGCACTGTCCAATCTAAATGTTAGCTACAGATGCCAGCACATACATAATTTAAAATGTTCTAGTACCTATGTTAATAAAGTAAAAATAAACAGGTGAAGTTAATTTTAAAATTATATTTCATTCACTCTACTATATCCAAAATATTTTTGCAGCATGTAGTCAATATAAAAAAATGAGATATTTTAGATTCTGTTTTTTGTACTAAGTCTTTGAAATTCAGTGTGTATTTTACACTTAAACTATATCTCGTTTCGGACTAGCCACATTTTAAATGCTCAATAGCCACATGTGGCTAATGGCTACTTTATTGGGCAATGCAAGACTGACCCATAATCTCTTCTTAAACTTCCTTAGAGATGTTTTCCCTGCTCATACTCACACACACACAAACACAGACTGTGGTGATTCTGTTAAATACTCCCATGACATTCTCTAGTTTCCCTTTGTATTAATCTTTTTTTTTTTTTTTTTTGAGACAGAGTCTCACTTTATTAACCCAGGCTAGAGTGAGTGCCGTGGCGTCAGCCTAGCTCACAGCAACCTCAAACTCCTGGGCTCAAGCAATCCTGCTGCCTCAGCCTCCCAAGTAGCTGGGACTACAGGCATGTGCCACCATGCCCGGCTAATTTTTTCTATATATATTTTAGTTGGCCAATTAATTTCTTTCTATTTATAGTAGAGATGGGGTCTCGCTCTTGCTCAGGCTGGTCTCGAACTCCTGAGCTCAAATGATCCGCCCACCTCGGCCTCCCAGAGAGCTAGGATTACAGGCTTGAGCCACTGTGTATTAATCTTTTAATTTACTTGGTTCTCTCCATGTTATTTACTGCCATAGCCAGCATTGTGTTGAGTACGTAATAAGTTCTTACTGAATATTTGGTGAAAGAATTATAAAAACACAAAATTGCAGAATAGCCTGATCATTGCAACTTGGAAAGCACAAATGAAATATTTTGTGTTGAAAAGCAGTCATGGCATGTGCTGGTCGTTCATTACCCTTGGCTTCTTTGAGCTTTGACCCTGTTTACCTTTCACACTACAGTCAGAGCACATCAGTAGCTACCATGTTGTTTAATATGGATGGTAGGAACCCATCACAGAAAAACACATGCACAGTTTTCAATGTGTTTGGGTGGGGTCCTTGATTACATGCTTGCCAGTTTCTGTGACTTGTATTTTCACAAGGAATCAGACCCAGAGAAAATTTCACCTTCTTGGGACTCTTCTAAAAATAGTTAATGGTTTTATACCACCCTGATTTTCTTTATGTTTGTATTTAAGTCATTGTGTGTCTGCATGTGAGAGAATGCACTTGTTGGGAGGACCACAAAAGACAAAGTCCAATCATACTCTGTCTTCTCTTAGAGTTGAACGCTTGAGGAATCAGTGTAGGCTTTCAGTTAAATACCTGTTTTGTCTCATAATCTAAGTGTCAAATGAAGTAGAATACTGAACTCCTATCACAAAAATTATGAAAGTATTTTAAGTCATCTCTTTATACATTCAATGTATATTTCCTGGGCATTTTGGTAAGCACCAGGATAAAACAATGATTGAGATCAAGTCTTTACCTTTGAGAAATCCACCGTTTTATTATAGATCCTGAAGAGATGTCTAGGAGCCTCAACTTTAAAAAATAAATGGTTTTGTGATCTTTGTAAAGAGACTTTCTGTTAAAAATGAAAATAAGAATCTTAGTTTAGCAATGGCTGTGTTCTAATAAATCTGGGCTGGCATTAAATGAATGATTATATAAATAGCTGTAAATAGATAAGAATGATTGTGCCTGTGCCCCAGTCAGACTCTTCTACAAAGCATTCTTGGTCTGAAGACTTCCTCTTTTGAGTCCATATTGACTTTCTATGCCCTGCTGTAGCTTTGTATTTATTTTACCTTGTCCCATTTCTTGGTTGGTTTAAAGAGTTGCTGAAATACACGGTCTGCTAGGTAGTATTTTCTCCCTTACCTCTGGTACTCTTACTCCACATGAAAGGGCTACCTTCATCTTAAGACTCAGTCTTTGCCCATCAGACATCAGTATCTTCCGAAAACTACAGATCCATCAGTGTTTTGAAACTGTGAAATCTGTTCACTCTTGAGATGAAGCCATTGCTTCCTTAGTAGTCCTTTGGTGGTACTGCTTTTGTATTGAAGTTTAAAAGTTCCCAAGCTTTATAAATCACATGATAAGCTTCTACCTTGGCAGGGGTATAACATGAACTGGCTATGTAGCTGTCTATCTCCTCTGGGTTGACAGTGAATAGTTCAGTTCCTGCTCCTGTTTAAACTTAACTGGACTCAACCCCTGTGCTCCCTGCAATAAAAACTAGAAAACAATTTATATTTGAGCACATTTTATACTCGTATGCAACCATTTTCTATGCCATATCCCTTATGTAGCATTCTAGGTTCTAATCCTCTCCCTCCTATATATTTTTGTTCTTTGTTAGGAATTTTCTGGTAAAGAAGAAATAATATTTTTTGGCCCCCATTCTCTCTGTTTATAGAAATAGTTTTTGTTTGTTTATTCAAGTACCAAGAACCTGGTTTGACTTAGCATAGAAAGACAGGGTCCCTCCTCTGTGGGAACTCTGAGTTGGGGGGGCAGGGTCGGAAGTCAGGCATGTAAAGAGATACTCATAATGTGACTTAATCAACATGGAGTGTTATGAGTGCCCGAAGTAGAGGAAGATGGCTCAGGGTGGGGAAAAGCTCCAGTCAAGGAGGGAGTTAAGCTCCATCTTGAAGGGTGAGGAGGGATCGAGGGAGAAGTAGGAGAGTGTTCCAGGTGTGGAGTAAAGGCATGGAGGAAGGAAAGAGTGTGAGGGATTCCTTAGTTTAGGATTACAATAATCACAGCCAGAAGAAAGACCTAGAAAAAATTTAAACATGATGATATACCTTCTAACAGTTTTGGTTTTTGCTTTAATAATAATTGTGGCTTCTATTCAGCTGATTTCATAATACCTAGTCCTCACCTAAGTTAGGGGATCCAACTTGAAAGACATTAGATTTTATTTTTGCTGTGATTCTTTTAAATATAATAATACATTCACAGCCCAAATAAATTCTTAAATATACTACATAAAGCCTAGATTCTTCACTCTGAACAGACAGCAAACCAAGTATCTCTGTAGTATAAATCTGGGTAGCAAAGGTAAGTTGTGTCATTTCAGATCTTTTTCCTTCCATATTTCTGAAGAGGAAAACAATCCATAATTATGGCATATATCTTCCCCCAAGACCAGATACACCCATTAACATCTCAGTATTATTTTCTTACAATTTTTCCACCTATGATAGTTTGAAGTAATTGTCCCCTATTAAATAGTCTTTCCTGGAGCTTTTTAATCTTCAAAAGGGAGATGCCTTTTAGTTACCATCTTCAGAGAAAGCAAATTATATATACAGTAATTTTTGTTCTTTGAATATTTATCCCTGATAGAGCTTTTCCCATCAGTTCTTTATCTCAGTCATATTTTTAGTCTGTTTAAATTCCCTTTTTTTCCTCTATGAAATCATGATTTGGGTATAATTGTGTTAATTTACTCTACTTCCTAGACAGAATCACTTCAAGAGCAATAGGCATCACAGTGGGGTAGGCCCCAAATTTCTAACCCATTGGCCTAACAGATTTGCTTTGTTTGACGGTGTTCTGAAGAATTGAATTTTGTTGCTTGTACACAGAGTATACTCTTCAGCCTGACACAGGCCCCTTCACCCCCTTTTATTTTTGCTTCTGTCCCAGGTCACAGGTTCCTGCCTTACTTCTTTAGGGACTAGAGCTCATTGCCCAGCTGCGTAGGCAAGTGTAAGTGTTGTAAGGGCCCAAGAGGAAGTGTTCACCCAGAATAGGGAAAGAGGCCAGTTCTGAGGACAATAGGAGTTATGAGGTACATTTAAGGCTTTCATAAATTTATCAAATTAGAAGGAATCACTTCCATTTAACAAGTCGGGTTCTATTCAGAATTTAAAAGCACCTTTCCCATTTGTTACTCTGTTTTTAAATAAGGATAGGAAATCGTCAGAAAGCATACTGTTAAGTCACATCAGTGTCTTCTCTGTTCTTCGCCCTTT
>VSMD01005797.1:0-22185 GCA_008750895.1 Mirza zaza
GCACCCGGACCGAGCGCACCGGACCGCGCTCACCCGACCGCGCGCACCCGGACCGAGCGCACCGGACCGCGCTCACCCGACCGCGCACACCCGGACCGAGCGCACCCGACCGCGCGCACCCAGACCGCGCGCACCCGGACCGAGCGCACCCGACCGCGCGCACCCGGACCGCGCTCACCCGGACCGCGCTCACCCAGACCGCGCGCACCCGGACCGCGCTCACCCGACCGCGCACACCCGGACCGAGCGCACCCGACCGCGCGCACCCGGACCGAGCGCACCCGGACCGAGCGCACCGGACCGCGCGCACCCGGACCGAGCGCACCCGACCGCGCACACCCGGACCGAGCGCACCCGGACCGAGCGCACCCGACCGCTGTCCATGCTGCTCGCGCGGCAGCTGGGGAGCCCTGCTGGAAGTAGAGCGGTCAGCCCTTCAGTTCTCCTCAATGTCCAATTTCGAATCAAAACTATAATTTGTTGTATCTCAAACAAGAAGCAGTAAACTTAATCAAAGTACATTCCTTAAACTTTTATCATTTCTTTATGTTGGAAAGATTCAACATCTTCCTTCCAGCTGTTTGAAGGAAGACATTCCTCCTATCTTGCTGTCACTTTGTGTCCTTTAACAAATATCTCCCTTATTTCCTAATTGCCCATATGAAGTATAGAATCATTTCGTTCCAGATGAACAACCACGCTGTCAAAGGGCAATGTTAACAGGAAGTGAAATGCATATGTACATACAGGGCACCGCCATGTAAACGTCTCTAGTGCTCAGAGTGTAAAGGTCATACAAATAGCACTGTGCTGCAAACGTTCTCTACTATGCTGCCTCCCTCCGCCTATATCAGACATTCTGTAGCTGGCTCTAGTCCTGTGACACCACACAAGAATCTCCCTTTCCCCTAGTCCTGAATTCCTTTCCCTGCATTATGCAATGTGTAAAATTCTATGTATCTTTCCATTCTCCTCTTGAATACATTCTGATATATAACTTTCTTTGATCAGGCCAAATAAATTCTTCTGCCATTTGTAGTTTTCTTTCATTTCGCCTATAGTTTTATTTTAGCATCCATCCCCCGCTGTCTTATTTCATATTGCTGTATTTCATGAATGTGACAGACTTGACGCAAGGCTGTGTCTCCTTCCTCATCATTCAGGTAAGAATTTCATGCCTAACACCAGCAACTCCCAAAACAGATGGTGTGTGATTACGGAAGTTCTTCCCAGAATGGGAGACAAGGTATGTTTTAGGCACAAAGAGAACTTTGTGTTTTAAACAGTTTACAAATGACCATCTAGTCCCTTAACTTTTATTTTTAAAGAAATGTATATGGCAATTTAATATACGTTAAAGCCAAATCGAAGTCGACTAGCTAGGAGATGTGGAAATCATTGGCCATGTAATCCAGTGCTTTCCAAAAAGCAATTCTGTATTAGCTGGAATCGAATTTCACTAGAGTATTTGCATATTCATAGAAACAAAGAGTCAGTACCTCACTGACTAGTAATTTCTGGGCAGGGCCACGTGCATGCCCTGGGCAAACTGCTGACAGTGCTTTCCGCAACAGAGCACATCCCCACCTCTCAGCGCTGTGACTCACATGCATTTGTGGAGACACATCTGCACCCACGATTCTAGGCTTCCCTGCTTAGAGGTTAATTCTAATATTTGTTGTTCTGTTTGTGTTGACTTGTTAAGGCTCCCTGACACCAGAGGGTGAGTCAATAGTAACACAGGATGGCCTCAGGCCAATATGGGGAAAGGTTTTAATAACTTCCCAGATATTTTCACAGATTGGTCACTGTCAGATAATTGGAGAAAAAGCCAAATATTATTTATTTAGGCTCCTAAAAGTAGCATTTCATTGATATTTTCTATATTTCTATATACTAATATATAGTAAGTGCATAATTACAATGTGCATACACATACTAATCGCTATTCTACACACTAATATCCAGTAAGTGCATAGTTATAATGTGCATACACATACTAATCTATATTCTACGCACTGGTATCCAGTAATGTGAACACACGTACTAATCAATCTCTTAGTTTTTAATTAATTTGCTTAACACATCTCATAAATTAAAATATAATGAATTCAATTAAAGACACATAAACACAGATACATGTGTACATACACATGCATAACTGTTTTTTAAAAATATAAATGATTAATATTTGCATAATTGATTTGGCTCCAACTTTTAATCTTACACATGAATTGAGTAAATCTTAAAATTTTTAGTGCAAGGCCTTATACCTTTTTCCTTTGTGTTGGAAATGCCAAGTAAAATAAAATAATGTATATTGTTATGACAAGTGAAACATTATTCACTACAATTTGTGATATTTTGAAAATATGCTGTAATGCGATTTTTATTACAGATCATAACTACTTGTTCTTAGTATCTACACATCTCTCAAAATTGAATTAATATTATTGTAGCATGCATCCATTGTGGAAATTTTAAAATAGAAAATGTTTAAAATTCCCTGGCAAAGAACATTTTTCTGAAAGTGAAAGTGCATAGAGTTTATAATATCAAGGTGCTTGGGGAAATGTCCTTTTCTGAAGACTAAACGCTTGGTTTTCTGTGTTAAAAAAACAGAGCCTTGAAGACAAAAATATCTGTGACAAAGAGAACTTTGATTTGGCCTGTGGGAGAACATTAAAAAAATTTCTAGAGGGAAGTAAGAGATTTTAGACCTGCCCAACAATGAGCCACTGAAAGTCACAAACAAGCGTGTGGGGGTCTGAGGTAAGTACCGGCACTGGGTGGGTCTGGCCAGGTGAAACCTACGAAGTTTCTGGTCTGAGTGTCAGGGCAGAAGCATGCTCAGGGACCACAGTGGCCAGTGTGTGGTGGCCTCAGGAGTGCAGACAGGTCAGGGTGGCTGCGTGTGTCCCCAGGAGTGACACAGCCCGGCATGATGCTGGGCTTTGGCTCAGGCCTGAGCTGCCAGCTGGAGCAGCGAGTGGGCAGAGGATGAGACTGGACTCAGAAGCTCCTTGGTGCCAGGGAAGTGAGAGGTGGAGGCCAAGCTACTGAGTGGGGAGGGGAAACCCAGACCCCCCACGTCCCCCACAGTGCCTGTGCTTGGACAGCCCACGAGGGGTTACTTGAGGCCAAAACAGGGATGCAGCACAGTCAGACTCATGCCCATGTTTAGGATAAATACACCTGAGGGAAGGTGGAGAGAACCAGGGAAAGGTCTCAGACCAGAAAACACTTCCCACGTGCAGGTGTAATCATGGGGCCCTGCACACCCAGCCTCTCCTGTCCCTTTACTGGGTCCCAGGGAGAAAGCAGAAGAAAGGAAAGGGAAGGTTTATAGCAGAGTGCAAACCTTGGATGACCAGCTGTAAATCCAGCTGGGCTTCAGACACAGGGAGGGTAAATTCGCTATTTTTATTTTTCTTTCTGTGGATAACAATAAGATGTCATAGAGTTAGGTGAATCCTATTACAGAGAAAGAAACCATTTCCTCACAGTGATGAAATATAGTAAGTAAAATATAAATGAAATAAAAATGAGCAGAATGGAAATAAAAACCTGGATAATCATAACACATCCACTAAGCCTGCGATTACCTGTGTTATTTCCAGATAGTATCCATAGAACATAGCACATATTGCATTTCTCCACAGAGGGGAAACTTCAGGCAATCTTATACAACCTTTAAATTCCAGATTATAGTTTCATGGAGAAAACTAGGCAAATAATCTAAAGGCACTTAACTATGAAGGGAAATAATATTGACTTAAGTTATGTATATCATAGCTTCCAAGGTCTTGATTTAATCTCATTTTTTCACATTTTCTAAATGTATTGCTTTCCACATGTAAGAGTTTAAAGATATTTTTTAAGGTTTTTTTATTATTTACTTCAAGAAAATATGGGAGTACAAACATTTTTGATGTATTTTACATCTTTGCCTCTCCCTAGCAAGGGTTACAGGTATGCCCTTCCCCTCCACAATGCTCCCCACATCCCTCAGATGTGGGTCTACCCCTCAACCCCCAAATCCCTGGTGAACACCACCGCCATTTGAGCACCATAGTGTTCATCAGTAAGTACCAATTTGATGGCGAGTACACGTGGAGCCCATTTTTCTGATCTTGTGTCACCTCACTTCGGATAATGGATTTAAGCTCAATCCAGGATAATATAAGCAGTGCTAGATCACTGTCGTTTCTTAGAATTGAGTAATATTCCATTGTAAACATATACCAAATTTTAATAATCTACTCATGAATTGACGGTCACTTGGGTTGTTTCCATGTTCTTGCAATAGTGAATTGTGCTGCCATAAACATTCGGGTGCAGATGTCTTTATAATAGAATGTCTTATGCTCTTTTGGGTAGATGCCTAATAATGCTATTGCTGGGTTGAATGGTATTTCTATTTTTAGCTCTTTGAGGTATCTCCAAATTCTTTTCCACAAAGGTTGCACTAATTTGCAGTCCCACCAGCAGTGTAGAAGTGTTCCTGTCTCTGCACATCCTCTCCAGTATTTGTTGTTTTGGAATTTTTTGATAGATGCCAATCTCACTGGGGTCAGGTGATATCTCATTGTGGTTTTGATTTGCATTTCTCTAATGATTAGAGATGTTGAGCATTTTTTATATGTTTGTTGGCCATTATTCTGTCTTCTTTGGAGAAGTTTCTGTTCATTTCCATTGCCCATTTCTTGATGGGGTTGGTTGATTTTTTTCTTGTTAATTCTTTTGAGTTCTGGATAGATTCTTGTTATCAGACCTTTATCAGAAATGTAGAGAGTGAATATTTTCTCCCGTTCTGTAGGTTGTCTATTTGCTCTAATGATAGTTTCTTTGGCTGTGCAGAAACTTTTTAATTTGATCAGATCCCATTTGTTTATTTTTGTTGCTGCGGTGATTGCTTTGGGGGTCTTGAACAAATGAAATCATTAACATCAACACATATTTCCTTAAGCATGTGAAAAAATGTACAATTATGTTGACTTATTCTCCTTACTAGCTAAAGAATGACTAGGAGAAAGTTCTGAAAGTGCACTATGCCGTGTCAGCCGGTGATCCCTACTAGCTGCCACAACAAGCAGCGTCAGCTTAAGACAGTGCAGTTCCCTGTCTTCACTGCACCTTCGCCCTGCGCCCGGGAGCTGCCCTCTTCCTTTGCAGTGTGCTCTTCTGCACCGCATGACCTGTGGTGACCCCACTGCTGGGAATGGCACATTTGACTCAGGCTCATTGTCTAGTGCACAGAGCTAATCACGGGCTACAACTTAATCTCCTTAAAAGCTGGGAAATAATGGGCTTAAGCTTAATCCAGGATAGTATAAGCGGTGCTAGCTCGCTGTCGTTTCTTAGAATTGAGTAATATTCCATTGTGAACATATACCAAATTTAACCAAAATGTCAAAAAAGAAAGAAAGAAAAGAAACATCTACCAGGTGTCAGGCGGGTGGGAGGGGGAGGGGGGATGGCGTATACTTACGTGGCGAGTGCCATGCACCACCTGGAGGATGGATGCTCTAGTAGCTCTGACTGGGGGTGCGAGGGCAATATGGAACCTTAACAATATTTATACCCCCATAATATGATGAAATTTAAAAAAAGTAACAAAACATTTAAGAAAAAAAAAAGCTGAGAAATAAGGAAGATCTCATGGATATTCGTTAAGCACTGTTTTTGGTACAAATGCTTCATGTAATACAAAATAAATGGACTAAGTGAATAAAGTTACCATTAGCAAAAATAAATGATCTTGTATCCACTTGAAAAGACATGGCAATAAAATTAGATATTTTCTTCATTCAAATTTTTTATACTGGTACAGAACAATGTGTTTCCAAGTAAGAGTTAATACTCTCAAATAAATGTGAATGAAAATATGAATACAGGACTACAAATAGGATCAAGAGAGAGAAAATCATAAATAGGTACTATTAGGGGAGGCTTTCTTTAAAGCCTCATGATGTCACTGTGAGGATAACATTTATAAGAATTTACAAGTAAGGAAACTGTAATTTTATTAGATACTGATGACATAAAACTTGATCCTTGGCACATTTAATCACCAAGCTATTTTAGATACATTAGTAGACAGAGAGCTTTAGTGATAGTAATAGTCTGTTAACTGATAATGTTAACATCCAGCCAGTAGGTTTTATACTGCTTACTCACTGCTCTTCAAGCTCACTGCCCTACAGCCTGTATTGTCATTACATCCTCCACCAGAGGCAATAGTCAGGACCACCAGGACTTAGAATGTTCACATTCTGTCCCAGCCCCTGTTTGACCTGCTCCATGGTACCGGCTTTGTGTCAGGAACTTGAAAGTCTCTGATAAAGAATGCAGGGTTAGAGGCACGGCCCTCTGGTCTTTCTACCTGGGTTGTTAGCTGTTTTGCTGTCTGAGACTCCTCGAGACTAGTTTATTCATCTGTCAGATCTTGTATTGCCAAAATGTAGATCAGAGAATGAATGTGGTGTTCCATATTGACTCCTTGTTTTCCTTAAACATCATGGTACTCGGAATGCCCTTCATTTGCCTTTAGATCCTGAAATGCTACTAATAACTAAGATCACAAACCTGAAGAATATTCATTTTCACAGAATTTTCAAACAGTTGTGAGGCTAACTGGTGGCTTTTTTTCCAGTTTTTTTTTTTTTTTTCTGTATTATTTAGCAACAACAGTCAATCAATCAATGATACCATTAATGAGGAATTACCCAGGGCTATGATTCAGGTAAAGGGATGCCAAGGTTCAGGAATTCTGTTACTGCAAATGTTAAAAAGTTGATTTCTAAGACAATAAGGGCAGAAAGCCAAGAAGCATCCGAATTTGTGATGTTTGCAAATTTCTGATGCAGCACTCCCAAAGAGTTAAGTTTTTAGTGCCATAATATACCTCTATATTTGGTGCCAAGGTGTGGTTAAAGACAGGGGGAAGACCTTCTATTCCTTCTACCTTGCTTCCTGTCCCTCACACAAGAGTCCAGTATTCATGTTTCTGGTCACTGTCTGGTGACTTAATATGGTTTCCAGACTTCTCCTTAATTTGGGGCTCTAGTTTGGGAATTTATTCTTTGAATTGCATTCTCAGCACAAAATAAGTAAGTCATGGCTATCTTATATCATGGCTCTGTATTTAGATTTATCTATTTGAGAATAAATTTGCTTGATGTTAATATATTGAATGCAACACTATAGTCAATAGATTGATATAGGATTGTTATTAGATTATCAAAAATTCATCAGATGGTACAAATAATAGTCATACCTAAGAACACACAACACCCACTGGACCTTTATATTCACATTTTAGAATATAATGAACACTTCTGTAAAATTTTTCCCAGGGCTCCCATCACATCCTTATTTCGAAGACTATAGATTATGGGGTTGAGCATGGGTGTCAGAACGGTATAGAAGACAGACACTACTTTATCTTGGCCTGGAGTGTGGGAAGAGATTGGCCTCATGTACATGAAAATGATGGCACCATAATACAGGGTGACCACTGTCAAATGAGATGAGCAGGTGGAGAATGCTTTCTTCCGGCCCTCAACAGAAGCCATTTGGGTGATGGTGACAAGGATGAGTGTGTAGGAGGTAAGGATGACTGAGAATGGAATAAGAAGTAGAATGGTGGTGCTGATAAATACCCCTATCTCATAGTTCACGGTGTCTTCACAGGAGAGATGCAAGACACTGGGAAGTTCACAGTAGAAATGATGGATTTCTCTGGGTCCACAGAAAAGAAAACTCATGGTGTAGACAGTATGTATCAAGGCATTGAAAGCACTACTCATCCATGAGCCAACCGCCATCTGCCTGCAGAGGGGCCAGTTCATGAGGAGTGGGTAGTGAAGAGGTTTGCAGATGGCAAGGTATCGGTCACAGGACATGAGGCCCAAGAGGATACACTCAGTTCCACCTAGGGCCAATCCCAGGAAGATTTGGGTCCCACAGCCCGAAACAGAGATGATGACTCTCCTGTGCAGAAGGTAGTCAGACATCATCTTGGGCACAAAGGCAAGTGTGAACAGATTGTCAATGAGAGAGAGCTGCCAAAGGAAAAAATACATAGGGGTGTGAAGGCAGGGGTCTACCAGGATCAGCAGGATCAGGACGCTGTTTCCAGTCAGTGTCACAAGGAACATCGTGGTGATAAGTACAAAGAGACAGAAGTGAGCCGGAGTGTATTGCAGCAGACCTAGGAGAATGAATTCAGTGACAGTGTTGTTCTGCAAACTTGTCATCCTTGGAAACCCATAGAGATAAAATAAAAAAAACACATGTATCTGGAAAATATTTTATAATTAATATTGGATGCTATGGAAATTAATACATCAAAAACGTTGTTCATATTATTTAAAATTTTCTGGAAAAAATGGTGACTGCAGTAGATCTAAGTTGATTAAATGATATTTCTCTTGTTTGATGTAGTGGTACATGGTATAAAATAGTCAGGTAGACAGATTTTTCCACCTTTTAATATATTTGGGATACAGGCTCTTTTTTTCTAAATCAGGTTGAATAGAAGGCTCACATCATTAGTGGTTTACCAGCATTTTGTGTGATGGCTCGCCAGTGAAATACAACTAAGTGGATTGACTTCCTTTGCTCCATCTCTACAAGTCCCCTTTGGCTTCATAACTTTGATCTCTAGAACAAAGCAGAGCTCTGTAGGCAAGTCTGTTAGAAATGATAGGAACTGCGCATGAAGACATCAGCATAGACATGAGTATATATAGGTTCTGTGTTGGTTAGTAGAATCTAGTTCCCCTAAATTGATTTTGTATTTTAAGATATTTTGATCACTTCATATATCTAAAGTTTTCAATATACAATGAGCATTTCTCATGTAGTTTTCTCACAGATACTTCTGCCATTCGTGCTTGGGCCTCCACCCGCCTTTCAAGAACAAATGGGGATACGGGGAATATCCTGGTGACTGTTTACTCCTGGTGTTGGAGAAAATGGTACCCGGGGTCTTAGTGGTAAATGTTCACTGTAGCAACCCTCTGGCTGCTATTGTTCCACATGGTGATGTGCACCTTCATCTCAAAACAGGAAAGGCTTTGTTCACATCTAGCAGCTTTTTCCTTAGCAGATACTGCAATTTCTGATTCAGTGGGATTAAAACGAACAATATTTCATGTGATGCAAATACTATTTTTATGTAAATATTTTGTTACAAATCTCAGGCTGTAGGATCTTCCCATAAGACCAAGCCTGCATGTTCACACCGTGTCTTCCCATTTGGATCCCTCATTTATTCACACTTTATTATTCCCCCAAAATAATCTATAAAAACCTTTCCAGCACTGTAAGAACATATTCTAATTCCACCACCACCTTATGCTTGCCATCCACTCCAGTCCCTGTAATATTTCCTTCATATTTTTTGGCAACGTGATCTCTAGCATCACTATGGCTCTTCACGTGTTTGCTGTCTTTTTGGATTTTATACCTGTGTGTAACGCCTTACTTATTATTGTATGTGTGCCCTATTTCTATAACTAGTGTACACTCTTTTAAACAGTGATTTTTAAATCATATTTCTATTTATTCATTCATAAAGATCAGACGTTATTAAATACACTGGTAATTGCACTTTCATGGAGAAAGAATGAAACTTGTAGTCAAGATTCAATACCTATGTTTTGTTTCATGCATTTACTAACTGCATGAAACACTTAACACACTCTAAATCTCAGTTTTATGACTTGCAAAATTGAGATTGTAATCTATCTCAAATATTTTCCACACATGAAATATGTTAAAGGGCAACATATACTTGGTGAATTGTTAAATTATAAACTGATCGAAGTTATGAACATGCAAATTTTTCTTGCAATAAGTTAGGTAAATTGATTAGTGCCAGACAAATTGATTAGTGCTAGGGAAATCAAATAGCTGTCCATCATTCTGCCCCTGCTGTAGGCCGAACCTCTGCCTCGGCACAGCTGTCCTGGCATCAACCCAGCAGGTTGCCAGGAAGGGATGGTTATTCTTTGCAAATGGGTGGGTGAGTAGGTTTGAACTATTTTTCCTTCATAACATCTCTTACTTCCTGGGACCAAAAGAACTCTCATTTTATGTGATTTACTCTAATTATCAGAGCCAATATTTTAAATTTCCCAGCACTTTCTCTTCTTTGTATGCCACTGTATGAATCCACTACTTGTTCTGTGCTGTCCGTGAATGTTTGCATTGCAACGGTAAAGTGGTAGTCAGTAGAAATGTACTGGAGACATCATTAGCAGAAACTTGACTTTTCCATTAGACGAATTGGTATTTGTAAATCTCACTTTGCAAGTTATGGGCTCATGACTTTAAATCAATTTATGCTGTGGACCTTGCTTTACTCACTCACACAATGAGATTATGACCCCCACCTTGAAAGAAAAAAAGTACTTACATATGATGCTTCTTTAGGACAATGGAGGGACAAAGGTTATACTAATAAACATTTAGGTTCTTTCTACCTGCCTTCATTACCCACTCCAAATTTCCATGCAATTTGCTCAGCCCTATTTCCTACCCTCCTTCCTATCTGTTCTTCCTCCCCCACTTCCTTCCACTCTCCTTCCTTACTTCCTCTTTCCCTTCCTCTTTTCATTCTATTGTTTTCAAAATGCTAGATTTAATTTTAAAGTTTGTACATTCTAGGAATTTTATTTTAAGTAGGCACATTAATCTTTATTAACTTAAAATAGAAACGACTCTAAGCTGCCTGCATAACGTGATTAGGAGAAAATTTATTTAATGCTTTTCAAAATTTATTTAATAATTAAATAATAATGAAACTTGAAAATGTTGCTAATTTGTTTATCTATTGAATACCTGAGCTGCATACTTTACCTAGCACACTGAACGGTGAAGGATGACTGCACATGCTAGTATTTTGGTGTTGATGTAAGAGGAGTATAATAGAGACACTATGAAGTGAAGGTGAGGAATCCAGAAGGACTGGGCCTCAAAAAGAATAGGACATGGAAAGATGACAATAATCAAAATGTAAAATGTGTTAATAGAAGGAACCTGCAATAGGTTGCTTTCACAAAGGCATTTGAAATAGAATAATGTGTATCTGATTGGACAATAATTTGGTATTGAGTTGACTTTTGATAAACAGTTATTATGTAAGAATTTCTAGATAACAGTTAACTTCATTCCTGATGAGTCTTTCCTAGCTGCCTCCTCTATCCTAAGGTGGTGAGATTCCATTATATCATCATGCCAATTTTAATAGATATATAAAAAGCTGACAGCAAGGAAAAACTAGAAATAAAGTTGAATTCTTCTTTCAATGATACCATGGTAATGCAGTTCAAATGATTGCTGCCAGAGCCCTTTCTAGATACAGCAAAGGTAGAGAGACACTTTGACCATGTAACAGGATCATCATGGTCTGCATGATCTTACAGATATTAGAAGATTCTCTGACACCTTGGCCAATGATATGTGTCTGAAATTAAGCATTGAGATGTTCTACAGTCATGTTTTTGAAATTCTGTGTTTAGAAACTTCCGTTTTTATAGCCACTTACCTTCTCAGTGATTAATTAATCCTTGGTTCAAAAAGACTAGGAAACTAATTAAATACAACTTTGGCCCTCTTCACTGGGTCATGAGTGGAACGTTTCAG
This sequence comes from Mirza zaza, assembly GCA_008750895.1. Lineage (NCBI taxonomy): Eukaryota > Metazoa > Chordata > Mammalia > Primates > Cheirogaleidae > Mirza > Mirza zaza. The sequence continues at coordinate 11,656 of VSMD01005797.1, forward strand.
CTGGAGAAACATGCTCTTAAATAAGAACTATCTTCTATGTATAATCGCTTGCCCATAACAACAGGCAATAAATACTAAACAAAGGAATTTAAATCCAAGGATGAATAAACATGAGAATTTTATTATCCCTTGACAATTGCCTCATTTTTTAACCATCCCAAGTGGGATTTTCACCATAGAGAAAAGATCCAGGTGGAGGAAATGCCTGATTCAAGACAACTGTAGAATGCTTCTAATTCACTCACCATGGTCACTTTCCCAAGAGAATGAATATTTCATGGATTTTAATGACTTGGGTAAAGCATGATAAAATGAAATATGCTGATAAAGATCAAGACAATTATTTGCAAAATATTTAGATATCAATAGAACCACTTTGTGAGAAATAGGTGGGGCTAAGCAGCCTTAAAGTCTGTCTAATATTTAATTTCATCATCCAATTCGGTTGATTGAAACTCTAAATCAAAGTTATTAAAAATCACTTAATTGGATCATTCCATAGGTAATGATAAAAGTCCATAAATGTATTTTGCAATATTGTGCCAACTATGCTTCACCCAAAATAACTAGTGGCTTCAATTAAAATGGAGTTAAAATAAAGATTGAAGGAATACTTTTAAAATATATTCTTTGTCAATGATTAGATGACTATATGAGGATGGTTTTATATCTGGGTTCTCTGTTCTGTTCCACTGGTCAATGTCCCACTTCTTGTGCCAGTCCCAAGATATTATAATTACTATAGCCTTGTAGTATAGTTTGAAGTCTGGTAAATTGATACCTCATATTTGGTTTTTATTGTCTAGAATTGCTTTTGCTATATGGGGTCTTCTCTGGTTCTATACAAAGTATAAAATAATTTTTTATATATCTGTGAAAAATGATGATGGTATTTTAATAGGGATTGCATTGACTCTGTAGGTCACTTTGGGTAGTATAGACATTTTAACAATGCAGATTCTGCTAAATAGTGAGAATGATATGTTCTTCCACCTGTTTACATCCTCTGCTATTTCCTTCTTCATTGTTTCATAGTTCTCCCTGTAGAGGTTTTTTACCTCCTTAGTTAAATATATTGCTAGGTACTTTATTTTCTTTGTTGGTATTTTGAAGGGAATTGAGTCTTTGATTTGGTTCTCACTTTGACTGTTTTGATGTATACGAATGCATCTGATTTCTGTGTATTGATTTTGTATCCTGAGACTTTACCAAATTCATTTATCAGTTTAAGGAGTCTCTTGGTTGAATCCTTGGGGTTTTCTAGGTATGATATCATGTCATCAGTAAAGAGGGAGAGTTTGATCTCTTCTGCTCCCATTTGGATGCCCTTAATTTCTCTCTCTTGTCTGATTGCTGTAGCAAGGACTTCCAGCACTATGTTGAACAGAAGTGGAGATAGTGGGCAGCCTTGCCTTGTTCCATTTCTAAGTGGGAATGCTTTCAATTTTTCCCCATTCAGTATGATATTGGGTGTGGGTTTGTCATATGGCTTGTATCATTTTTAGGTAAGTCCTGTCTATGCCTATTTTGTTGAGCGTTCTTATCATAAAAGGGTGTTGAATTTTCTCAAATGCTTTCTCTGCATTTATTGAGAGGATCATATGGTCTTTGATTTTGCTTCTGTTTATATGGTAGATTACATTTATAGATTTGCATATGTTGAACCATCCAAGAATCACTGGGATGAAGCCCACTTGTTTGTGATGGATTATTTTCTTGACAAGCACCTGGATTCGATTGGCTAGGATTTTGTTGAGAATTTTTGCATCTATATTCATAAGGAATATTGGTCTGTAGTTTTATTTTTTTGTTGCATCCATTCCTGGCTTTGGTATCAGGGTTATGTTTGCTTCATAAGATGTGTTGATGAGGATTCCATCCTTCTTGATGTTGTGGAATAATTTCTTCAGGATTGGGATCAGATCTTTGTAGGAGTGGTGAAATTTGGGTGTGAAACCATCTGGACCAGGACTTTTATTTTTAGGAAGGATTTTTATTGCTGTTTCAATTTCAGTACTTGATATTGGTCTGTTCAGGAATTCTATTTCTTCCTGGTTGAGCCTAGGGAGGCTGTGTGTTTCTAAGAAATTGACCATTTCCTCCACATTTTCCAGTTTGTGTGCATCGAGGTTTTTGTAGTATTCATGAATTATATCTTGGATCTCCGTGGCATCCGTTGTAATTTCTCCTTTACTCTTCCTGATGGAGCTTATTAGAGATTTTTCTTTTCTGCTTTTCATTAGTCTAGCCAATGGTGTGTCAATTTTGTTTATTTATTCAAAGAACCAACTTTTTGTTTTATTAATCTTCCGTATAGTTTCCCTGTTGTTAATATCATTTAGTTCTGATTTGATCTTAATGATTTCACTTCTTCTGCTTGGTTTGAGGTCGGTCTATTCTTCTTTTTCCAGTTCTTTGAGACAATTCATTAGGTTTTCTATTTGTGATCTTTTCGACTTTCGGACATAGGCATTTATGGAATTGAACTTTCCTCTCAGGACTGCTTTAGCTGTGTCCCACAAGTTTTGATAACTTGTGTCTCCTTTGTCATTTAGTTCAAGGAATTTATTGATTTCCATCGTGATTTCCATGTTTATGAAGTGATCATTCAGTAGATAGTTGTTTAGTTTCCATGACTTTGTGTAGAAATGAGAGTTCCTGTTAGGGTTGATTTCTACATTTATTTCATTGTGATCTAAAAAGACACATGGTATAATTTCTATTTAAAAGAAAATTTTGAGACCTGGTTTGTGTCCTAGGATATGGTCAATCTTAGAGAATGACCCATAAGCTGATGAGAAGAACATATATTCAGCAGTTTTGGGGTAGAATGTCCTCTCAGTGTCAGTCAGGCCCATTTGTTCTAGAGTTCTGTTTCAGTCCATTATTTCTTTGTTGATTTTCTGTTTGGAGGATCTGTTCTGTGCTGTCAGTGGGGTGTTAAAGTCTCCGGCTATTACGGTGTTGTTGCTTATCCATTTGTCTAGATCAAGTAGAGTTTGCTTTATGAATCTGGGTGCACCTAGGTTGGGTGCATATATATTTAGAATTGTTATGTCTTCTTGTTGAACTGTACCCTTCACCATTATATAGTGACCTTCTTTCTCTTTCATTACTTTTGTTGGTTTAAAAACTAAGTTGTCTGTAATCAGCACCACCATGCCAGCTTTCTTTTGGCTTCTGTTTGTTTGAAATATTGTTCTCCACCCCTTTACCTTTAGTCTAATTTCATCCTTGCAGGTTACATGTGTTTCCTGAAGGCAACAGATACTTGGCTTGTATTTTTTTATCCATTCGGCCAGTGTATTACTGTTGAGTGGGGAGCTCAAGCCATTCACATTTATTGAGATAACTGATAGGTGGGGCAGATTTCTGTTCATTATGTTGAGTTGAACTTTGTTGCTTTGTTTTCTCTCTTGAGCCATTGTAGTATCTGGGCTTTGATGTTTAGCTTTTGAGTAGATTTACATTCATGAGTGTTTATTGTGCTGATCTGTGGATAACACTGTTTTGAGAACTTCTTAAAGGGCTGGTCTTTTCTTAGTGAATTCCTTCAGTCTTTGCTTATCTGAGAATGTCTTGATTTCTCCTTCTTATACAAAACTTAGTTTTGCGGGGAATAAGATTTTAGGCTGGGCATTATTCTGTTTCAGAAGAGTGAGAATGGGGCCCCAGTCTCTCCTTGCTTGTAAGGTTTCAGTATAGAAGTCTGACGTTATTGGGATTGGCTTTTCTTTGTATATTCCTTGCTTCTTTCATTTTATATCTTGCAGAAGGGCCCCTATAGTTGATATTTTGGTCAGTCTGATGACTGCATGTCATGATGTCTTCCTGTTTGCATTGAATGTCCCAGGGGTCATTTGAGCTTCTTGAACTTGTATAACCAGAGTTTTAGCAAGGCCTGGGAAATTTTCCTCTATTATATCTTCAAATAGCTTATCCAACCCTTGAGTGTTGTCTTCTTCCCCATCTGGCAACCCTGTAACATCACATTAGGTTTCTTCACATAATCCCACATCTCTTGTAGACTTTGCTCTTTTCTCTTTTTTCTCTGCTCTATCTCTGTGACTGATTTATTTAATTGGAAGGTGTTATCTTCAATCTCTGAGATTCTTTCTTCTGTTTGATCTACCCTGTTCTTGAGGCTTTCTATTGTATTTTGTAAACAGACACTGGGGAAAAGAATCCTCATCCAATAAATGGTGCTGGAAAATCTGGATAGCCACATGTAGAAGACTGAAACAGGATCCACACCTTTCACCTCTCACAAAAGTCATCTCACGCTGGGTAACAGACTTGAACCTTAGGTGTGAAACTCTTAGAATTCTAGAGGAAAACATTGGAAATACTCTTCTAGACATTGGCCTAGGCAAAGAATTTATGAAGTCCCCAAAGGCAATCACAGGAGCAATGAAAATAAATAAATAAATAGTACCTGATCAAATTAAAAAGCTTCTGTACAGCCAAAGAAACTGTTAAGAGAGCAAACAGACAACCCAGAGAATGGGAGAAAATGTTCGCAACCTACACATCCAATAAAGGGCTGATAACTAGAATCTATTTACAACTCAGGAAAGTCAGCAAGAAAAAATCAAACAACCCTATCAAAAAGTGGACAAAGGACATGAACAGAAACTTTTCAAAAGAAGACAGAATAAATGGCCAACAAAATTATGAAAAATACTCAACATCTCTAATCATCAGGGAAATGCAAATCAAAACTGTAATGAGATATCACTTATCTCCAGTAAGAACGGCCTTTATGAAAAAGATCCCAAACAATAAATGTTGGCATGGATGCGGAGAGATAGGAACACTCCTACACTGCTGGTGGGACTGCAAACTAGTTCAACCTGTGTGGAAAGCAATATGGAGATACTTTAAAATGATACAAGTATATCTACTATTTGACCCAGCAATTCCACTACTTAGCATCTACCCAAAAGATCAAATGACACTCTACAAAAAAGACACCTGCACTCGAATGTTTATAGCAGCACAGTTCACAATTGCAAAGTTGTGGAAACAACCCAATTGCCCATCAATATATGAGTGGATTAATAAAATGTGTTATATATATACCATGGAGTACTATTCAGCTTTAAGAAACTATGATGATATAGCACCTCTTGTATTTTTCTGGATAGAGCTGGAACCCATTCTACTTAGTGAAGTATCTCAAGAATGGAAAAACAAGCACCACATGCACTCACCAGTAAATTGGTATTAATGGATCAACACCTATGTGGACATACAGGAATAACATTTATTGGGTGTAGGTGGGAGGGAGGAGGAGGAGTGGGTATATACAAACATAATGAGTGAAATGTGCAACGTTTGGAGGATGGTCACAGTTCAAGCTCTGACTCGAGGCGGCTGGGGGGCATGGGCAATATACATAACCTTAACATTTGTACCCCCATAATATGCTGAAATAAATCAAATAAAATATATTTTTGTTTTGTTATAATCAGTAAGGTCCAGCTTTAAAAATATATAAATCTCCTAGACATTCCCTAGATTTGATCTCTTAAAGGTAATAAATATTTCATGCAGGTAGTTATATAAGTGAATTCAAGTGGATTATGAAGAGGTAAGAGATATTTGAGGGATCTGTCAAAAACAATATGCCAATTGTTCTGAACAAAACACCTGTGACATCTCTTTACTCTAGGGCCATGCCTTGAAGAGTAAATCAATACTTTATCCCAGTACCAGTCACTGCTAATTATGTCAGACACAAATGATGGAATGGGTGTATATCTTTTCTCTTTTTTAATTTTTATATCTTACTTCATTCTTAAGTCAATAGAATAGGTGTGTATCATTGTCATCATCATTAGTAGCAGCAGCAAAATGATTTCAATTCATTTCCATTGAATCAAACTTTTTTGTTGCAAATAACTAAAGCTCTGATTTAATAGCTCTGTAAAATTTGGGGGCGGGGGTAAATTTTCATTGAATAATAAATAATGACAACATGACAGAACTTAAAGCATCTTATTTTATTGAAGGTCTCCTGTTGGAGAAACATTGTCCCTACAGGGAACTCTTTCAGATACTAAAACATTAGAAATAAGATTAGGAACTGCTGGGTGAGGCCAACAGTTTGGTCCCCAGTGACAGGCCTTAGAGAATAGGATAAACTGAATGTAGGATCCTGTCACGAGGCTGCCAGCCTGGTCTAGGAGGAGGTAACTTGTTGGGACAGCAGCAATGAAGAGGACCAGTCCAGGCCCAAATGCAACTTAAACTGGACCCGTGAGATGTAAAGAGCAAGGACGGTGACTGCAGCCGCTCGGCGGCGCTGGCTAAATGATTTGACACATGTATTAGCAGTGCCTTCAAGGGGATGATGATGGAACCCTTGGGACTTGTTCCTTCATGGGAAACTGACGTGTTTTGCTACACATTACAAACATTGACAAATCTAGTCAATTTCATTGGAGATTCTTTACTCTCATTTGATGGCAAAAGAACAACAAAAACAATCCTAGGTCTTGCTTAAAACTACTTGGTTGTGCTTATTGCTGAGCACATGCACGCTGAGAGCTCATTTGTTACCAAATAGCCGAGATGGTGGACCAGCGCCCTCCAGGGGCAAAAATCAGGCTCTGCAGGGCTGCTTGGAAGACGGAGCAAACGCCGATGGTGGAGCCCAGATTCGGCTGGCAGCTGCCCGGGATGGCAATGTGGTGTGTCCCTTCACACTCTCTGTAAAGAAAGCATTCTTCCATAAGCCAATTTCCACAAGGCGCTAAAAAGAGATCCGCCCCAAAACTGAAAGGATTTTCTTATCCTTCCACGTGGCCTGAGCACTGGTAGTCTGAAGCCCCTTGGTCTGAAAAACCCACCAGACATTTTCACTGTAATCAAGTGCAGACACAAGTGTCTTTAGTCAAATAATAAGTAAATATACATTATGCAAGAAGTGAAAATGGCAACTGATCACTGGATGGGTATAAAAAATTGGGGAGGTGGCCTGACAGGAAGATCAGACAATGTCCAGCATGGGGGTATATTCTTGCTTTGGGTCATCCACACTATCTTCTGTATGACTGTATGTCACTACCAAAATTGTTGCAATTTTTAGAAGTGACCAAATTCATTATGTTTTATAAGGTAAATCCCTATAATAGACTCTTAGGGTCACATGAGAAGATTGGAAGTAAGCAGATTTAAACTTAGAAAGTATTGAACATCTTCAGTTAATGTTAACTGGAAACTGGAAGAATGTGGAAAGCACAATAGTAGCCACAATCTATTTTATTTACTTATTTATTTTTGAGACAGAGTATTGTTCTGTTGCCCTAGCTAGAGTGCAATGGCGTCATCATAGCTCACTGCAAACTCAAACTCCTGGGCTCAAGCAATCCTCATGCCTCAGCTTCCTGACTAGTTGGGACTACAGGCATGTGCCACTATGCCTGGCTAATTTTTCTTTTTTTTTGTAGAGACAGGGCTTGTTCTTGCTTAGGCTGGTCTCGAACTCCAAGCTCAAGCAATCCTCCTGCCTCAGGCTCCCAGAGTGCTGGGATTACAGGCATGAGCCACTGTGCCTGGACCACAATCTATTTTAACTACCACCTTGACTTAAATGTTTCTTCTCAATTATCTACCTGTGTTGGCTCTTTAGGACTTCCACTGAAAGAAAAGAATTCTGTTAGTAAAATGTTGACTTCTTTCCATGTTTGGAACTAGCTCCATGGTATTTTGGCTTTACGTCAAAGACTTGAATTATTCTCCTCAGGAATTTTATGAACATTCTCTTCTCCTTTCCTCCTCCCTATTTCCAGTCACATCATACTGAAAGCTGTGTTCCTGGGTGACCCCTACATAGCACTGGGAGACTCCACTTGTTTGTATGTTGTTTGTGACAATTTGTGAAAGCAGTTGGGAAAAGGATAGAAGCAAGCTCAGGTCCATCACCTGAATGGTGTCATTTAAGAGTTGCTGGACTGCACTAGGGACACCAGGAAATACAATTAAACAGGGCATCTACTGAGCTTTCTCCAAGGCATTCGTCTTTTGCTGTCCTGGTGATCTCTACGAGTTTCTTTGCCTCTAAAACCAGAATTGTATGTGCTTCCATGGGATTATGTAATATTTCAGAATTTTATTTTAAAAATATGCCCTTCAGAGCAGACATAGTCACAATAAAAGTAAAAAAAAAATTGTTGTGCATCCAGTCCACAGAACCAAGAAAATCTACGTTCTCGGCACTGTCTGTATTTCAGCTGAGACTCACCGGAATCCTCCAGAGAACAGCTGCCACCTTTGCACGTGGTTCGGAGCAAGCATCTCCGTGTCTGTTTTGCTGTGGTTCTAGTTTCTCAGCTCCCTTAATCAGCTACACTGTGGACCACTGCCCTCTGACCAACACAAGTTAAATCCATTGTGTTTCAGCTATTGGAAGGTCTCCACCAGTCATGTCCGCCACCTTTGTGACTGTGTTGTCAGTCAGAAGTCCGGACAGTTCTTCATTAACCGAAAGGAAAAATTTGGAGACAGCTGACTGCTATCATTTCAGCGGAATGGTCTTTTCAACCCCTAAGTATTGGCCAACATTTCTGGTGCTGTGACTTGGCGAGTCACAGAAGTCCAGGACTTCAGAGCAAGTCCTGTGACCGGATGTCTATCTCCTCGACAATGTGTGATAGGTGTGTAAATGCCTCTTTCTAAAGAATGGCCCTAGTTAGAGTGAGCAAATTACTGCTGTGATGAAAATTGCCACGTGCTGAGTGTATCTTACACTTAGTAGATTAGGTGTTGATTAAATTGAGAGACCCACATTCAATAAACATTTATTAAGTATGTCTATAGGGCAGGGTTTGGGAATGTGGAAATAAGTCAGAGTTTCTGCCATTTTCCTCCTCCTAAAAATGTGTTTGGCCCTGGCCAGGCACGGTGGCTCACGCCTGTAATCCTAGTACTCTGGGAGGCCGAGGCAGGAGGATTGCTCAAGGTCAGGAGTTCAAAACCAGCCTGAGCAAGAGCCAGACTCCATCTCTGCTATAAATAGAAAGAAATTAATTGGCCAACTAATATATATAGAAAAACTCAGCCGGGCATGGTGGTGCATGCCTGTAGTCCCAGCTGCTCGGGAGGCTGAGGCAGCAGGATTGCTTGAGCCCAGGAGTTTGAGGTTGCTGTGAGCTAGGCTGACGCCATGGCACTCACTCTAGCCTGGGCAATAAAGCAAGAATCTGTCTCAAAAAAATTAATGTGTTTGGCCTTTATACTCTTTAGACAAGTCAGGTTAGTCTTTTCCAGTTTACCTTTTGGCACCTTTTCCAGATGTCTGTTTCAACCTTTCACAAGTACGCATTCCTTAACCCCTTAAAATATTTTGTTAAAGCTACTCATCTAAAATGTTAAAACTCATTTATGATATCTAGTGACTGAATCTAGTGGCATTTTCAATCCCAGTGTCCTTCCTCGGTGGCCTTGACACAATTACTCTGTCACTCTCCTCCCTTTGGCTGTTAGTGTGAACCATCTTTCTGGGGCCTCCATCTGTGTTGGTCCACTCAGCAGTGCAGTCCCCATTTGGTGTCCGCCTGTCCACCGGTTGGTTGGCAGCCATAGTGACAGTGCTTCTAATCACTGGAGTTCTTTTCCACAGTAGCCTTCACGTGGGACCCGTTGCACCAGTCCGATGCCCCTCCACCTCCTCTCTCACTGCCCCGCACTCGGCCCCCACAGCCCGGAGCGCCGGGCACTCTGCAGTGAGAACGAGCCAACGCAGGAGACCACGGAGGAAAAACGCTGGAAGTCGAGGCTTGTTCCATTGCTGGGGGTGCCCCTTAGCTATTTAGAGGATCCTGCCTCTGACAAGGGTGCTCAGCTGTGACATTTGGGAAAATACTTAAGGAAAAGGGGGGTCATTCTTGCAGCCCTTTGACCAGACATTTGATGAGGCCAGAGCCAGAAACATACAAATTTGCAGTATCTCCTCCAACATCTGATGTTTGCCAGTTTTGCAGTCTTTTAGAACTAGTACTGATTTTCCTCAGCCTTAGAAGCCTGCCATTAAAGTCTGCTCCAGTATCTAGGACAATCCTCATATGTGGCAAATACACAAAGACTTGTTGAACAAATGAATGAATGAGAATTGTTTCTCTCCAGAAGTGTGAGGCAAGGGTGGAGGGACTCTTGCCGCTGGTGAAAAGACTCTACCCAGAGAGCATCGCCCTTGTCATGTGAGGCTGACATTCTTGCTGTCCCTTGGGTTAGATCCTCTGTTGCAAACACCGCAGGCTTCAAGGGGGAAGGGGCGATGCATAGTTGTGGGCAAGGGCAGAAGTCAAGGAAAGCACATAGCATATCAGAATCTGGGTGTGCCACTGCCTGGCACGGTGGTTGGCATCTCCCAAATACAATCAACCCAAACCACTAATGAACTTCAAATAACACGGTTTGATTTAATTCCATGGGTGACGTCTTGTTGAAACGAAGCATCACTCACTGTGCAAGTGTGACTGACTATTCCAGCGTGAGCTCTACCGGGCATGAAAGCCTGTACCCGCT
>VSMD01005801.1:0-18196 GCA_008750895.1 Mirza zaza
TGCATTTAGAAGACTGTCTCTTTAAATCACATTTGTTTCTCTTTAATAGAGTCTGGCCCTTTAAACGGCTGCCTGGCCCTTTAAAGGGCTCATATTTTGAAATCCCTTTCCTTTAGACTTGCTGTGATCTTCAGATTAAGGGTGGATTTTGTATTTCTGGTGGGTCTTCCAACTCTCCCTTTTCTACTATTCCTTTAGTTTTCTCAGTGAAATATCTTGGTCTAATCTTGCTTGCCTCTGTGCCTTATGGTAGTGGGGAAAAAGCATGTAGGACCACTGCATTGGAGCTTGTTACCTTTTTCTGCACACGATTATTTTGCAGTTTGGCATCATCTGTCTATATTTTTCACTATTATTTAAGTCTACCAGTAATGTCGAAGGTGTCTTTTTGAGTCGAAATTTTATAGACATGGAGTTATTTCGTTATTTAGGGAGATAACTTTTTGGAAGCTGTTTACTATAACCTTACCACTATCTTCAGCTATCATTGTCATCAGCTACCTGGAAGCGCATGCACAGTTTACCTGGAAGCTACCTGGAAGCGCATGCAGAGTTAAATGGTCCTTCAAGGTTTGATACAAAAAAACAGTATTATCTCTTCTCTCACCTTCATTTCCCTCCCCTTAGAGATAATCACTTTCACCTTCTGCCTGGTAGCATGTAAAGTTTCCAGCACAAGGCTGAGGACATAATAGTTGCTCAGTCCTTGTCTGTTTTTAAAAAATCTTATTGTAAAGACAAAAGCAAAGAGGGGACTCTAGAGTGGTTCACTTAAAAGTTGTGGCTTAGGCTGAGCCCAGAAGGAAAGATAGGCTTTTGATAGTAGAGAGAAAAGGCATTCCAGATTAATAAGAAATTGAATCGGTAAAATCAGCACAGAATGCAAGGTGTCAGTTAAAAAAACAGCCAGTTTGAGACAGGGAATGTTCATATCTTCCCCCCATAACTCTTCCTATTTACGAGACAATCACTATACTTAACAGTTTCCCTAAGTCTAAACATTTTATATACATTGTTGAGATTGCCAGAACTAACAGCACAACTATCAACCTTATATAATGACTCGATTGATTTAAATGTCAGAGCAAACATTAACATAAAAGTCCAGAGAACAAGCAGTTTAAAAAAATGAAATAATATAAACCACCAGTCATGTTCATTTTTTACTTGGCCACAGTTATTTCCCCCTGCTTTAGGAAAGTGGTTGTCAAACTTTAGGATGCATTAGAATCACCTGAAGGGTGAAAGACAGAAGGCTGGACCCCATACCCAGAATTTCTGATTCATCAGGTCTGGCATGGGGCCTGAGAATTTGCATTTCTAACAAGTTCACAGCTTACACTGATATTACTACACTGGAGATTACACTTTTGAGAACAACCTCCAGTGCATCTTCCTCTTTCTTATTTGATACTTCTTTATTTTGATGAGGCATATATTCCAGTAGTTCCCTGAAGGAAGGTTTGTAGAAACCGTCATAGTTCCATGAAGAAAGATTTTTGTGTTTCTGTGTGTTTTTATTATGGAAAATTTCACATATATGCAAAGATAAACAATAGGATAATGAACCTTGTAGCCACTGATTAGCATCAATAATTATTAACTCATGGTCATTCTTTATTTCATCTATATCCCTACAAATTCACACCCTCCCAAATGGATACTTTTGAAGCAAATTTAAAACATATAATTTCATCTGCAGATAGCTAACTCTGTACCTCTAAAATAAGACACTTTTAAGAGAGGTGAAAAGTGGGGATCCAGTTTCAATCTTCTGCATGTGAATATCCAGTTTTCCCAGCACGACTCATTGAATAGAGATTCTTTTCCCCAATGTGTATTTTTGTCTGCTTTGTCAAAGATTAGATGACAATATGAGGACAGTTTTATATCTGGGTTCTCAGTCCTGTCCCAAAGGTCTGTATCTCTGTTCTTGTGCCAGTACCATGCTGTTTTGGTTACTATAGCCTTGTAGTAAAGTTTGAAGTATGGCAGACTGACGCCTCCCAATTTATTCTTTTTGCTTAAGATTGCTTTGGCTATACAAGGTCTTCTCTGATTCCAAACAAAATGTAGAAGTATTTCCCCACCTCTCACAAAAATCAACTCACAATGGATAATAGACTTAAACCTAAGGCGTGAAACCTGAAGAATTCTGGAAGAAAATGTTGGGAAGACTCTTAGACACTGGCCTAGGCAAAGAATTTATGAAGAGCCCCAAAGCAATCACAGCAGCAACAAAATAAACAAATGGAACCTGATCAAATTCAAAAGCTTCTGCACAGCCAAGGAAATTGTCCTTAGAGTGAATAGGCAACCTAAAGAGTGGGAGAAAATATTTGCTTTCTACACTTCCAATAAAGGGCTGATAACAAGAATCTATATAGAACTTAAGAAAATCAACAAGAAAAAAAATCAAACCACCCCATCAATAAATAAGCAAAGTACATGAACAGAAACTTCTCAAAAGACGACAGAATAATGGCCAGCAAACACACAAAAAAGTGCTCAACACCTCTAATCATCAGGGAAATGCAAATCAAAACTACAATGAGAGATCACCTAACTCCAGTGAGAAGGCCTTCATCAAAATGTCCCCAAACAACAAATGTTGGCATGGATGTGGAGAAATTAGAATACTCTCACACTGTTGGTGGTACTACAAATTAGTCAACCTCTGTGGAAAGTTATCTGGAGATAACTCAAAGAGCTAAAAATAGAAATACCATTTGATCCGGCAATCCCACTACTAGGCATCTACCCAAAGGAAAAAAAGACATTCTATAATAAAGACATCTGTACTCGAATGTTTATAGAAACATGATTCACAACTGCAAAGATGTGGAAACAACCCAGGTGCCCATCAATACTTGAATGGATTAATAAAATATGGTATATGTATACATGGACTACTACTCAACTATAAAAAAAAAATGATGAACTAGTACCTCTTATATTATCCTGGATAAAGCTTGAGCCCATCCTTTGAAGTAAGGTATCACAAGGATGGAAAAACACACATATACTCGCCATCAAATTGGTACTAACTGATCAACACCAAGGTGTTCACACAGTAGTAATACTCATTCAGGCCAGTCAGATGTGGGGGGAGGGGCGAGTAAACCCACAACTAATGGAAGCAGAGCGCACTGCATGGGGGAAGGGCACACTTCTAGCCCTGGCTTGTGCGAGGCAAACACATTACATGTAATCAAAATGTTTGTACCCACATAATATCCTCAATTAAAAAATTAAAAATATTTTAAAAAATAAGACATTTTTAAAACCACAAGACATAAATTTGTTGAAACCATATTTTAAAATGTTTTTATTCTGTCCTTGTACTTGCTTAATGGTTTGGCTGAATACAGAACTCAAGTGTCAAAAATAAATATTCTTCAAAAGAATGTAAGCATGGCCCATTGCATTTTAGCTTCCAGTGTTGCTCTCGACAAGTCCACAGTCATGTTAAATCCTCATCCTTTGTTGTGATCTGATTTTTCCTTCTGGAAGCATCCAGGATCTTTTCTTCCCAGTGATGTGATTCACCACAATGTGTCTTTAATGTGGGTCTTTGTTCATCTATTATACTGGGAGTTCCTTGGCCCTCTCAATTGAAAACCTCCTATCTTTTATTTCTATGAATTTTTCTTGTACTGTTTCACTGATAATTCCTTTTTGTTCTTTCTTTCTTTCTGAAGCTCCTACTTTTGAGATAATAGAAGTATCGGACCATTCTGTTAATTTTATCTTTTCTATTTACCATCTTTTTTAAAAAAATCTTTTTCTCTACTTCCTGGGAAATGTCTATAATTCTATCTTCCAACCTCTAATTTATTTCATCACTGCTACCATGTTTATAATTTCCAAGAACTCTTTTTTATCCTCTTCCTTTTTTATGGTATATTTTTTGTTTCATGATTATAAATACTCTTATCTCTTTAAAAATATTGACAAAATTTTTATTTTTCTTAAAAATTTTAATATCTTGTTGCCTAGTATTGAATTTGTTTTCTTCATCTCTTTGGTAATAGAAACTTCCCTCATATGACTGATATTCCTTAGCTGTCTGTTCATTTTTAAGAGTGAGGAATCTACAAAGCAGACTGGAAGCCCTAAAGATACATGTAGAGTTTAGCAAAGATTGGCTTTGCTGTAGGATACTCTAGTTAGGTTAGCTATGTTGTTACTGTCCTTAGGTCCTTCCTCTTGGGCTTGTCAGATTCTTATAGAAGACCCCTACAACCTTTTGCTCTAAGGATGGAAGACTGTCAGCGCTTCAAGAGACAAGCAGGGAACAGGGGATAGATGGGGAGGAGTTAGGTCTCAGCATCCAGTTTGCATACTTTCCCTTAACCCTCCTCTTTCAGTATGACTCCTTGTGTTCAATTGCATCTGGTGTCTATTCCTCTACCCTCCAGTATTTTATCTTCCCTATGGAGGCGCAAAGCTGGGGAGAAAAATCTGGGCATTTAACTGCTTCTTAAATTGACATTTAATTCATCCTCCTCCTTATTTTTAGCATCCTCAACTCCCAAACCCTCATTTCAGGAGATATTCAGAACTTTTAGTGTTTTATGATTATGATGTAAATCTAGTTTTCAGCTTTCCTAACTGACAGTTTAGGATTTGGGTTTCTCAGGTTTACTAACTCACTTAGCACTTGTCCATCTGTGTTCTAGCTTCCACAACGTTGTCTCCTCTCTTGTTCTTCCTGTCTTTTGGGGTTTAAATATTTTTTATATTTTCCTTTTATATTCTTTTTATAAGGAAGAAAATAAAGTGGATCCATCTTTACCTGGATGAATTTCCTAATATTTTAAAAGTCAAATGAATCTACTTTAAGTCCTTTACAACAGATGACTTCACTTTACGAAACTGGGTTTATATGTAAGTTTTCAGGAATCATTACCTAACACACTCTCAAAACATTATCACTTTAGAGACTGCCTTAATTTCTGGAGAATCTTCAACTGGTCATGGCTTCTCAGTCTCTTGGTTATTAATTTATAAGTAATCTTTTTAAAGTGATGAATCCCATCACTGGGAAAAATATATTTTAATGAAATAATTGTTGGATAATAAGTATTCTCCAACTTGGAGATCAAGAGAATATCTCAGCTCTTTTCATCAGCCACAATTTTCTTCCTTCAATAAAGAAATGACATAGGTCAAGCCTACACAGCACTTACTCCAAAAAAGCAGCTCAACAGTAATGACAGCTTCCCTGGTGACAGTGCTACATAATGAGTTGTTGGCAGATAATTTTAAATCTAAAACTTTATTACTTTAATTAATCATCAAGGTGCCAATGTAGACCCAACATAAAAAATAAAATTTAAAAACACAGTAGAAATGTTGCCTCTATACACATAACCTAGTAAAAAAGTAAATAATAATAGTGCTGTTATTTTTGCAAGTTAGATTGGGAAATAAATAGCCTTCAAAGTTATTTGCTCTAAGAACTCAGGGCAAAAAGTCAGCAAAATATACATTCAAATATGTCTTAAATATAAATAATTTTTTTGGTGACAGTAACAAAAATCAGCCTCTTAGATCAGGAGAAAATATTTGCCAAACACATATGTATCCAGAATATATAAAGAATTCTCATAACTCCACATTAAGAAGACAAATACAAACAAATTTTTTGACAAATATCACCAGAGATACAAATAACAAGCAGAAGAAAAGATGTGCAACATTATTGGTCAATAGGAAAATGCAAACTGAAACCACAATGAGCTATCACTACACACCTACTAGAATGGTTAAAATAAAAAACAAAAAACCTGACAATACCAAGTGCTGCCAAAAATGCCAAGCAATTAAAATTCTCATTTATTGTTGGTGAGAATGTAAACTGATACTGCCTCCTTGGAAAACAGCTTCACAGTTTTTTATGAAGTTAAACATATACTTAGCAATTTAGCAATCCTACTCCTAAGTATCTAACCAAGAGAAATAAAAACATATATTTACCCAAAGACTGGTACGCCTATGTTTATAGCAGACTTATTTTACGGTATCAAAACTGAAAACAAATATATATCCCTTAACTGTTGAATGGATAAACAAAATGTGGCATGTCCCTATAGTGGAACAGTATTCAGTAATAAAAAGGAACAAGGTAAGGATACATGTGACAACACAGATGACTTTCAAAAACATTATGCTAAGTAAAAAGCCAGAAACAAAGCTGTATACTGTATGATTCCACTTACATAATATTCTGGAATAGCAGTTTCCAGAGGTTGAGGATGAGGGTGTTAAATGACTACAAAAGGGCAAGAGAGAACTTTCTGGGATGAAAGAAATATTTTATATCCTACTGTGGTGATGACTATAAGACAACTGAAATGTATAATGTACCCTTAAAAGGGTGCATTTTACAATATGAAAATTACACATCAATAAATCTGATTTTAGAAAGGCAAAAGATGCCTTGTTTAAAAAAAAATAGAAGAAAACAAAAGGCAAATAGAATAAAATAACAGAACACAGAAGAAAGAATGTCAAGAATATACAGACAGCATATAAAGAGTTAACTGTCTATATATAGTTTTTTAAGGTGTGAAATAGAACTT
Source organism: Mirza zaza (assembly GCA_008750895.1). Classification (NCBI taxonomy): domain Eukaryota; kingdom Metazoa; phylum Chordata; class Mammalia; order Primates; family Cheirogaleidae; genus Mirza; species Mirza zaza. The sequence goes on from VSMD01005801.1 coordinate 6,588, forward strand.
GGTGGAAGGAAATTTCTAACAGGAAATGCATGAAAATCTGTTCAAACATGACATGCCACATATTCTGGCTCTAATGAGTCAACAGCATCTTTGTCTCCCTTCGATAAAAGGGTTTGCCAACTTTTCCTATCCTTTTTTTGTAAACTGGAGGCTTACAAAATTACAACTGTAGGTTTACAACATTTCACAAAATAAAAAATTTGAGAGCCTACTATGTGCCAAGAACTGTACAAAGTCCTTTTATATGTTATTTCTTTTAATCACATAATCATTTGATATTTAGATCTTATCCCCCATCTTTAATCAGTTAAGGAAGCTGAAAGCTCAGAGAAATTTAGTAATCTGCTCAAAGGTAACTTTGGCCATAAGAAGCAGAACCAAGATCTGAACCCAGGTTTGACTTCAGAGCCTAAGCATGATATTTTAAGCACCTTGGAAATTAAGAGTCACTTTATAAATATTTAACAATCATGTTCCTGCAAGCCCTACACAAAATAAAAAGCATCACATATGAAATTTCCTATGCCCAGTGACATGTGATAAAATAACAGGAATCAGAAGACGTGGGTTCTAGTCTTAAGACTAGAACCATACTTTGTGTTATGGATTGAATTGTGGCTCCCTCAAATTTATCAGTTCAAGTCCTAACTCCTAGTACCTCAGAATGTGACCTTATTTGGAAATAGGGTCATTGTGGATATAATTAGTTAGGATAAAGGCACAACATGTGACTGGTGTCCTTATAAAAAGGAGAAAATTGGACACACACACACACACACACAGGGAAGATGTCATGTAAATATGAAGGCAAAGATTGGAGTGCTGCATCCATAAGCCAAGGAATGCCAAAGATTGCTAGTATACCACTAGTAGCAAGGAGAGAGGCATGGGACAGATTCTCCCTCACAGCCTACAGAAGGAAGCAACCCTGCCCACACCTTGATCCAACTTCTAGCCTCCAGAACTATGAGATAATAAATTTCTGTTGTTTACATCACCTAGTTTGTGGTATTTTGTTATGACATATGACTTTTGGTAAGTTATTTCAACATTCTATGTCTCATACTTCAACAAGTATGTTTTACGTTTTCCTTCTTTCAAGACCTCTTGCCAAATATTTTAAATATTTCCTACTTCACTCGTGTTACTTGAATTACATTATCTGAGTTACATTCAAGTTATTAAAATAAGGAAGATATTTCCAAATGAACTGCTGAACAGATATGAGTTCTTCAGGGCATAAATCATAGTAGAGCATGAGTCTAATTTCTTTAAAAATTCACTAACAAATGCTCCTCCAGTGAGAATTAACAACTAGTTTCTCATCTTTTACTTGTTCTATGTATACCTTCCTCTCTTTGCTTTAGTTCTCAATAATACAGTTCACTATAGCAAAATTACACACCTGATAAAAGGCCTACTTCTCAGATTTCTCACTAATCTAGAGTTCCTTGAACAATGATTATGGCATCAATCATCTTTAGTGATATACAATTTGGTAAACATCATTTCTATATAATTTCTTACTTTACAATTTCATAATCAAAAGCTTTGTTAGATCTGACTACTCTTCATTTGGAAGTTTTAAAGTTTTGTTTATTTTTATGGTTCTCTTCACTTTTGAACACTTCCTTCCCTTGTTTTTACATCTCCATTGGCTTCTTTTATTTTGCCAGGATCTTTCAACTTCCCCTGTTGCAGCTTCTATTTACCTTAAGAGCTAGTTGGCTTTTTTTTTTAAATTCAATAGTATACATTTTCATTACCCTTCAGTTTTCCTTCTGAAAAATTAAAACACGCAACTGGCAAATAAATTTCCCTATAACCAACCTATGACAAGAATAATAAGAAAAAAAAGAATAGAAAGAATTCCACTCATTTGATAACTGAAAAAGTTCTACAAGAAATTACGCATACAATGACAGATGTGCCTAAGGTGAGACTTGAGACCACAGAACTTAGACAGGCCAATTCTATCTGAAGACATTAGTATTTCCACTATACCAAAATTCTCTACCTACCTATTTCACAAAACATCTTCTAAATTCAGTAACTATAAAATCCTCCTTTTTCCTTCACAAATGGATCATTAGCAGTTTAAGTAAGAAACTGGTTGATGAAATATTAGCTATGTAATTTTAAATATAGTATAAGAAGGAACAGACAAACCAAATGAACAGAAGAGACCCCAGAAACAACCTCAAATATACCTGGGAAAACAATATATGATAAAAGTGGCATGTCAAACCAGTTGGGAAAAGGTCAATTATTCACTTAATGGTATTTGGATACATGCTTAGTGCTCTAAAAAAAAAACCAAAAAACAACTACATGCTATACCATTCCTTAAACTAACTTCCACAGGAATCAAAATTCAAATGTAAATTTTAGATGGAAAAAAATGTATATATTTATATAGAGATGGCCTTTGATAGGAAAATATCAAACATAACCGAATACAGAAGCCATAATGGAAAATGTCAGTAAGACTAAGTAAAAATTTAAAATTTCTCTAAGACCTAATAACTACAAAACAAGCAAAGAAGAAACAGACAAATGACAATGTGGGGGAATATATTTGCAACAAATATGACAAATGGCTGATTATCATATAAAGAGCTTCTATAAACCAATAAGGAAAAAAGCAAAAAAAAAGAGAGATGAACAGGCATTTGGAAAAGGAAAAAATATATAAATGACCTATAAACATATGAAGTTACTCAACCTTCTGAATAAAAAGTACAATTTAAAATAATAACATACCATTTTTATGTCGCTCCATAAGATTATTTATTTAGTGGAATGCCCCCTATAATACTAGAGAGACAAATGATTTCAGGAGTTTTGCAGAGATCTGCCCAGAAGGAATATGTGAACGTGTTAGTCTGCATATTAGAAGATGTTACTTTACATATCAAAGGCTGCCTCAGAAGGATGGCTCAAAAGTCAGTAGCAGCTCCTTTCCAAGGTGACACTGCAGTCTCAAACCTGTGGTTTTCCCCTGCTTTGCATGGAGCCATGGAGTTCCAGCTTCACTCCTGATTACCTGTCTCAATCCACAATAACTAAAGAAATATGGAGCCACTATAAATATCTGTGTAATAATTCTGTTAAGTGATAGCTATATCTTAGAAGTTAGTCTTTGAAAGATTCTGTAACCGTTTGTTCACGTAGACAGAGTTAATTGAGGGATCTATAGAAGCCTTTTGAAAAAACTTTTAAAGTAAAATGAACTACCTGTTATTATGTAAATCTGTTACCCCTGGCAACCGATAACTGTACCTATAAATAACCATGTGAAACTTTATTTTGGGCCTCACAATTGACGGGGATATTGGTGGGTACCCCCCAGTACCTCCGCTTTGCTTTCTTTATATAAATCTATAAAACTATACCTTTGTCTCTGTGTGTTCTTTTATTTCTCTATTCTATTATTTTCTTATCTTTTGCAACGACCCCTGCCTGAGTGACCTGATTTTTGCTGGGAGCATAGCTAACTCCCTGCATTTTAATCTATTAGTTTTACAAAATTTTAACATTTGCTAAAACCCAACTTCCTCAGTACTTGAGAGTATGGGAAACACAAGCACTCATATGCTATTGGTCAGAGTGAAATGGTACTCTTTTGAAAGGGTATCTGACAATAACTAAAAACAAATTTTAAAGTACATATGTTCATTCCAACAACGTAGTAAAACAAAATCAGACATGATCTAAATGTCCAAGAAAAGGGTAGAGGCAAATGAACAAGATATGGTACATCCATACATGAGAATGGTACATCAGAATGTAGCAGTTAATGTGTAAGACATATTAAAAGAAAACAAAGTGCAGAACAAGTTCAGTATGATACTATTTGTGTAAATAAAAATGAAGGATATGAATAAATACTTGTATAGGCATACAAATTTTCTGGAAGGAGGAACAGAAATTTAACTTTAGTTTTTTCTAGAGTTCAGGACTAAAAATAAAGAGAAGCATTCACTTTTAAACTTTTCAATGTTTTAAACTTTTCACTTGTTTTTTAACATGTTTATTTAAAAGACATAATTTTAAAAATACAGTTTAACATCTTTTAAGTGAGGCAACTACAACTAACATATTATAAATATATATCACACAGCAAGTGCCATAGCAGGTGCTGGGTCTTAAGTAACTATTAAACTATAATAATTGAAAAAATCAACTTCCTTTCTATAAACACTTATTCTGAGAACTCTTTTTTTCAGAAGACAAAGTGAAGAAATACTGTTTTTCTTCTCACTTACTTATTCCCAATCCCTTTACATTAAAGAATAAATTCTCCCAGGAAATACTTTATTCCTTGAAATTATTTCACCCAATTTATTATCACACAGCTAAAGAACATGATTTTTATAAATTAAGAAAGATTCTGCTACACACATGCTGTTAGGTGGGGGCGGGGGGGGGGGGATAAAAAGAAGAAAGGAAAAAAAAAGACTTTTTTTTTTTTTTAAAGAGATGGAGTCTTGCTCTGTTGCCCAGGCTAGAGTGTGGTGGTACCATCATAGCTCAATGTAGCCTTGAATTCCTGGGCTCCAGGGAATCCTCCTGCCTCAGTCTCCCAAGTAGCTAGGATCGTAGGTATGTACCCGCATGCCCACGTAATTTTTTTGTTTTGTTTTTAAGATATAGGATCTCTTATGTTGCTTAGGCTGGTCTTGAACTCCTGGCCTCAAGTGCTCCTGCCACCTCAGCTTCCCAAAGTGCTAGGATTAGAGATGTAAGCCATCATCCCCCAACCTTAAGAAAGACTTAATTGTTAAACTAAAACAACAGCGAATTTAACAATGAATTAGACTCTATCAGAAAATGTGGACTCAGACACCAGATCCAACAATACGTAAAGTCACAACTCTTCAAGCCCAGATTTCTTCATATATGAATATTATCAATTTTTTAAGAGTGTCACGTGAACAAATTCAGTATTAATATTGATTCTTTGTCTTCAGAGACAAAGTGATATAGGCAACAGCCCATAGTTAATGAAAAAATAGCAACAGATGCCTATTTAACAATATTATTATTATTACATTTTTTAATTTAACTAAAGTACATATTCTATTTGTAAACTTCATTTTGAGTTCACTGAATTTAGATATATTTTGTAATTTCCTTGAAATATATAATATGGAGTCTGTGAACCCACAGAACAAAGAATAGACCAAAAGTTGAAGAAGTTTAGTAATATAAAGACTTCTGTTTCTTTCTATCATATTTTATTGTATCTAAGACTACCACCCAGATTCTGCTACCTTACTCATTATTTTTTTTTACCTCTACTACTACTTATCCTGTAGTAGTGACTGTCAAATCTCTCCTCCAAACTATTCAAATTGTTTCTCTTTCCTACCTATTTCTTTGAATACATACCACAATGAAAGTTCTGTAAGCAAATACAGCTAAAACAAAAAAACATTACAATGAACACTTTTTTCTAAGCAGATGCAATGTAAATGCTTATGAAAATTTTTCTTTTCTTCAAATAAGCCATAAATTATTACTTTAGTTCATAATTCAAGTCAGGATAGCTATATTTAAATCTATAGAAACTAGAATGATATGGTAAGGATATTACTACTTAGGAAACAATAGAGATATAATTTCATTTCTTCCCATTTTCACACCAATCATCAGCATATCACTTTCAAAGAGTCAAGCATTGCAACTAATAATCATGTGAGAATATGCAAAAGGAGAGACACTTCAAGATCATAAAGTATATTTCCATCCAATGTTCTGTACTTTGACATGAAGAATGTTCTATCTCAAAAGAGAAAACACCCAAAATATTAAACTAGATACAATTTCGAAATACACTATAACATACAATATACCATTCAAAATAAACAGTGAACCTTTATGTTCGAAATATTTCTTTAAAACTGTCTCTAAGAATAGACTACTAGTTTCATTATCAACATTTTCAAACAGTTCCTACTGCTATTCAACTAAGCTTTTGTTTTCAAACTTTGAATATACAAGGGCAAAATGTGTGAAAATGACATTAAAATGTAAGATTTTCCTTAAATATGTAACATAAACATATCTAAGTCAGAGTTAGATATTAACAGAAATCTAAAGTATATCTTTTATAAGCAATATAAATTATCATAAGAAAATGTGACTTTTCATTGAATGAGTTAGTAAAATCCATAATTACTTTTGTTTTTACCTAGTCATTTTAAAATTTTAACTAAAATAGCTCCCCCTTAACTGACCTCCACTTAACTATCCTGTCTTTGCCCATAGCATGCTGCCCACTCTAAACTAGTATGCTATTTTTGTATAATCAGATATTTCTGACCCTACTAGTTAAGTTACTTGCTTAACAAATAGGTTGTTTTTTACCAAATCTGTTTTATGCCAGTTTACCTGTTATAGTCTATACCAGGCGTCCTCAAACTAAGAGGGCCACATGTGGGTATTTTTGCCCGTTTGTTTTTTTACTTCAAAGTAAGATATGTGCAGTGTGCATAGGAATTTGTTCATAGTTTTTTTTAAACTACAGTCTGGCCCTCCAATGGTCTGAGGGACAGTGAACTGGCCCCCTATTTAAAAAGTTTGAGGAACCCTGGTCTATTCATAACTTACTTAAACATTATCAATGCAAAAAGACAGAGTTGTTTTTAATGTGAACTAAGTTGAATGTAAACTAAGTAGAATGACTCAATGAAAAGCCAGAAAACCTATACTTAGGGATTTTCAAAAGTATCTTTAACACACTGACCACAATACTAGAAAAAATTTTTTTACCTTGGGGCCTCCATGTTTTATTATAAAAATAGAATAAAAACTTCGAAAACAAAATGATCCTTTCTAATTTAATGAAAATTTTGTTATTTTTTGTTTTCTGTATGTGAATTATATGCAACTTGAAAAACAGTTTTCCTGGCTCCCAAGGTGAAGAGAATCGTGAGTTACACATGCTTCACGAGGCCCTGGGTTCAAAACCAGTGTAAGTTAAATACAACTCACATGGCAGTTAATGTGTTAGGCTTTTATTCCACTTTAGAGAAATCAAAACTGGAAATTGCAGCTCATGCATTACGGATATAGTTTACACAGGAATAACTTCTTTCAACTCCACAAAGAGATATCATTAGCTCTATGTCAAAAAGTTATGAATATATACATACATTGTAGGTTAAAATTTTTAAATGTTATAATATGTACATTTTACTTTTTATGATTTTCCTGCTTTAACTTTTTCAATAACCTACCAAGTAACTGTCCTAATCCCGTAAGACATGAAGGCTTCTTTTTTTTTTTTGAGACAGAGTCTCACTTTGTTGCCCAGGCTACAGTGAGTGCCATGGCGTCAGCCTAGCTCACAGCAACCTCAAACTCCTGGGCTCAAGCAATCCTTCTGCCTCAGTCTCTGAGTAGCTGGGACTACAGGCAGGTGCCACCATGCCCGGCTAATTTTTTCTATACATATTAGTTGACCAATTAATTTCCTTCTATTTATAGTAGAGATGGGGTCTCACTCTTGCTCAGGCTGTTTTCGAACTCCTGACCTCAAGCAATCGGCCTGCCTCGGCCTCCCAGAGTGCTAGGATTACAAGCGTGAGCCACCGCACCAGGCCCATGAAGGCTTCTTACATCTTTTTTCTGAAGCCCTTAAACTGGTTTGATATATCAACTAGATAAATACTACATGTCCATATGAAATAACAATATATAGTAATAAGCACTATAAAATAACGTTATGGAAAAAAGTATTACAATGAATGTTCTACAAGGTCAAGGACCTTCATCTATATTGTTCACAGATGTATCCCAAGCACTTAGAACAGTTCCTGGTTTATAGATAGTATTCAATAAACATTTTTGAATGAGGAAGAAAAGATACTTACTGTGATGACAGCCTTGCTAAGACAGATGGATCCCCTGCAGCCATACTCTGTCTCATCTTCAGATTTGTAGTAACTCAAAGCATCATTTTTCAAAACTACCCAACGATCCTGCCACCCATGAATGTAGTTTGTCCACTGGGAGGAGTGGTGAGGGAAATCAGAGGAAAACAAGAAATAAAAGTATTTTAGAAATCTAAACTTTTTCAAACAACAATCAACAGTAAAATGATTATAAAAAGGGAAGAGTTGAGATTTTCTAGATCGTATAATCATTTTAGGTAAAGTTTTTTTTTTTTTAGAGATAGGTTCTCCCTCTGTCACTCTGGCTGGAGTACAGTTAGTAGTACAATCATAACTTACTGCAGCCTAAAACACTTGGGCTAAAGGGATCCTTCTAACTCAGCTTCCTGAGTAGCCGGGACTACAAGTGCATCCCACCATGCCAGGCTAATTTAAAACAATTTTTTTTGTAGAGACAAGGTCTTGCTATGTTGCCCCAGCTGTTCTTGAACTCTTGGTCTCAAGCGATCTTCCCACTTTGGCCTCCCAAAGTGCTGGGATTAAAGGCATGAACCACAATACCTGGCCCGTTTTCAGTAATTTTGACAATGTTATAAATAAATAGGTAAGAAACAAAAGATAAGCTTTTCTTCTAACATTTGAAGAATAAATCCAAAGCAGGATTTTGATTAGAAATTCTGCTTTGTTCTTTGTGTGCTTTCATCCTCCCTTCACCACCATCATAACACTTAAGTTGTTTCTGTCCCAGTCATAATTAACATATTCAATAGGAAAGTGTGTTCAGTTACATAGTCTCTCATTCTTCTATACTAAGGACTGCATGAAGCCTTCAAAATCAACAGAACTACAAAGCTAATCATAGCCAAAATTCTACTTTTGTTATTTCCATATGAAAATTTATGATGATCACAAGTACATCAAAGTACTTTAATTTTTTCCTTATAGAACTGAATGTTAATACTTAAAATAGCTAATTCATTTTCTAAGTTTTTCTGAAGATATATATTTTTTGAAGCCAAGAGTAATAATACAAATAAAAAATTGGTTTTCAAAAATATACTTGGATCATCTGTCTCTGGTACTTAAAAATGGTTTGCGTGTTGCTAAAGTCTTGCTGCACAGTGAAAATCACAATCAATAAACTAAAGGCAGAAAAATAACCTGTATAGGAATACTTAATTTTGCATGTTTTTACTTATGCTCTGGGGTTTTAAGTACAGACAATTTTTTAAAATAGACAGTTCCAAAAACAAATTCAAAATGGATTGTCAAAATACACTGCATTGGCTCAGGCTCTTTACCCATAGAGAAATCTTTGTTTTCCTAGTCTCTAATTCAGCATGCTTATGATCAGTTCAGTTCTTAAGTCTTCTAAGCCCCATCATTATAGCCCCTCTGTGAGAGCTCACCCATCTAACAAATTAACTCATTTTAAGGGCCCCCTAATCAGCATTTCCTTATTTGTAACTGCTTATGATTTGCCACCAATTAGACACCAACTTGAAATAAATGAGTTACATGCAAAAACTGAATTCACCTCCTCCTATAATGTGTACTTTACTTGTTTCTATTTTCTTGGCTGTACTGCTACCTCTTCAGTCATGCAGATGCAAACTCAGCTCAGGATTACAGGAACACAGGAGTAGATGCAGGATTAAACAGAATCAACTACTTTACTACTTGTGCATGGAGTTTTGACAAGTTACTTTTGTGAGCTTCTTGCCTGCTGTTTGAAAGGCTGAATTAAATAATAAAAATGTGTAGCACTGTCATAGAAGATATTCAATACACGACTGTTCCTTTTCAATCGTTATAGCCCATCACCAAATTCTACTCACTTAAATTTGCTTCCTTTTCCCTATTTTCAGTTATTCCAATCAAATTATCAGGTTCCTGAATTCCTGAGAAGGCTTAATAACCTACTTCTAGTATCTTCTGCTTTTTAATAACTTACATAATCTCATTTACTTAGTAAACATATTTGCTTACTTGTCTTACATATTAATCTTATGGAGTCCAGCTCCAAAATTTACATGGAGGATTTCCCATTGCCTGACATACAAATTGTTTAGATTGGCATTCAAGATCCTCCACGGATTAATCCTACCCTGCTTACAAATATCACCCTTCGTAAGGCTTGTAAATGTGTGACTGTGGTCAAATTACTTAATTTCTATGTGCTCTTTTCTTTGTCAAACTCTATCTCTTAGAGTTAAGATTAAACAATACTTAGAACTCTGCCTGGCACACAGCATTTTCTGTTTGAGGAAGAATTATGCATAGCTAATGAAGCTTAACCTTCAGAGTTTCTTATGAGAACAGATCTCTTCCGAAGTGACAGGAGGGATCCCAGCAATTGTGTATGCATAATTTTATCTCATTTTCTTATAGAGGACCAAACAAATTACATAAGCCTCAGGACCCTTTACTTAGGAAATGTTAGCTGCTATTATTACACCTGGAAGGTAGGTTTTTCACCTTTGCTCTGCTCTCACAATATTCCCTCACTCATCTCCATTTAAAAAATACAGACAAGCCAATACACTAGACACTTCAGGAGAATCAAATACTCCTGTTGCCAATAGTTCAGCAAGCACAAATTCAAACAAAAAAATGCATTTAGAATTTGAGAGTCAGAGGCAAGCTACAAACAAAATGCTACAGTAACTCAAGGAGATAATGAATGATTGGTGAAATAAGAAAAGGCTTTATGGAAAGGATAGTATTTAAGATGGATTTTTTATTTTTTGAGACAGAGTCTCACTCTGTTGTCCAGGCTAGAGTGCCATGGCGTCAGCCTAGCTCACAGCAAAACCTCAAACTCCTGGGCTCAAGCAATCCTCCTGCCTCAGCCTCCCAGGTAGCTGGGACTACAGGCATGCAGCATCATGCCCGGCTAAATTTATTTATATATATATAAATTTTACATATTTATATATATAAAATATATATAAATATATATATTATATATATATAAATATATATATAAATTTTTTTTTTTTTTTTTGAGACAGAGTCTCGCTTTGTGGCCCAGGCTACAGTGAGTGCCATGGCGTCAGCCTAGCTCATAGCAACCTCAAACTCCTGGGCTCAAGCAATCCTGCTGCCTCAGCCTCCCGAGTAGCTGGGACTACAGGTATGCACCACCATGCCCGGCTAATTTTTTCTATATATATTAATTGGCCAATTAATTTCTTTCTATTTATAGTAGAGACAAGCTCTTGCTCTTGCTCAGGCTGGTTTCGAACTCCTGACCTCGAGCAATCCACCTGCCTCGGCCTCCCATAGTGCTAGAATTACAGGCATGAGCCACAACACTCAGCCTTAAGATGGATTCTCAAAGATGTTCAGAATTTCAACCAACAGTTGGATGTGTGGAGAAATGGAAGTTAAGGTAAAGCATGAAGGACGGAAGAAATTTTGAAGTTGAGATTTATTTTACCCATGCCTAGTTGCTCTGAAATCCTACTTAGACATGAATCTTTTCCCCACCACGATCCATCCTGATTTGTTATAACCCAGCTAGAATTATTGTCCATCTAGTATTTTGGGAACCTATACTCTTCAGAAGTGATTCTATAAAAAATATGCTTCATACGTTTGTCTGTGTATTTCAGATCACCAGAGAAAAAAGACCTTTGGGCTGGTATATTTCCAATATAAATTTATCCCCCATTCCAAATCCACCCCATTTTGGGGCAGTAAGAA